>PVIC010001205.1:0-96206 GCA_004025085.1 Thryonomys swinderianus
AAAAAAAAAAAAACATAACTAAAATACATTTTGCTCAACTGGAAAAGGATTTTTTTTTGAGACAGGGTCTCACTTTGTAGTCCAGGCTGGCCCTGAGCTCACTATGTAGCCCAGGCAAGCCTCGAACTCAGCAATCCTCCTGTCTCTGCCTCCGGAGTACTGGGATGACAGGCGTGAGCCACCACGCCCGGCACTGTGGTATGTGGTATTGATGGCAGGTGAGCATGAGTCACCACGCCCAGCATTGTATGTGGTTACTGGGGATCGAACTCAGGACCTTGCGCTTGCGAGGCAGATGCCAGAACCACTGAGCTAAATCTCTGGCCCTGGAAAAGGATTTTTATACCTCTAAGATTATCACTGGAACCCAGTTCTTAGGACTCTGTTGGGCAGATGAGCTCTTCGCATCAAGTTCAGGGCCTCCTTGCAGCTTGAGAAGGCTGTTGCTGGTCCCCTGAGTCCTGTATTGCCCAACTCTGGTTCATTTTGCGCAACTCTGTGACAGTTCCCCTCCGGAGACACGGGCCTAGGATGGCAGTCCTCCTCAGGAAACCTTGGAGCGCTCCCGGCTGCCACACCCTGCCCCTCAGAGCCCTAAGGCATCTTTCATGCTCCGGCCTCTCTCGTCCACAGCAGCACTTTCTCGCCCTCTTGCCTCCAGCTTGCCGATCAAGCCGCTCTGTTTTCCTGGAGTAGCCTTTCTCCCGCAGGTAGAGGGAGGTGGTGGCTCCAGGCAGAGAAAACGTCCTGCTCAGAAAGCTAGAAGAGGGCTGGCGCTGAGGGGGACACAGGACGGGCAGAAGGAGATGAGCCGCTGTGCCCTCACTGGGTACCGCTTCCACAGCAAGCGCCACGCTCACCGCGATTTCCCGCCCCTCCTGCTCCAGGTACGTGGAAGGCAGCTCCATTCCCGTCCCGACTCACTACTACAGTATCCTCACCAGCTGCCTGGACTTCACCCAGCCGGCCGACAAGTGCGACGGGCCCCTGTCCGTGTCCTCCTTCGTCCTGCCGCACCGCCCCGACAACGACGAGAGCTGCAACGTGAGTCCGACCGGGCCGAGCACGGTCCTGCTTTGTGCCCTTCACTGAGCTCGAACTCACGGCTGGGAGTGTTGGGTGCCCCAGCGAGGCAGCGAGAAGAAAGGCCCGGCAGGCTTTGTGAAGCTGTAGGAAGCTGGTGCTGTGCGGCTCTTTATTTTTCAGAGTGTGTGTATACGTGTGTCCACACAACGATTTCTGTGTTCGATTTTGACAGTGATTAGAAGGGTGTCCGTGGGCCTTGGGTTTATTTTAAGCGTTATATATTTTGTAAAAAGAAGGTAAAAAGTAGCATGATTTCGATAATCATTGCAAGGGACTCATTCTTATCAGTCTCGCTGTTCTTGTGGGGGCTTGAAAACTTCCCAAATAAAACTTTTCTAGAGAAAGAGACAAAGAGGGAGAGACAAGAAAGAGGAAGAACTTGGTAACGAGGTTGTCTTCTTGGTGCCCCATTGCTGGTACCACGTTCTGCCCGCTCCTGGCCTGGTGGCCACAGTGGGACGCGGGGTGCTGATGGGAGGTGCTGGGGAGGGAGGGACCGCAGGAGCTCAGCCCTGACACGCAGCAGCGCTCAGGCCACAGCGTCCTCAGTGGGATGGAAAGTGGTCATGGCGAGTTGGCTTTGGAAGCGGTAATCTCTGCGCTTCTGTTTCAGAGACTAGAAGCGACAGGGACGCAGCTACGGGAGGGGCTGCCCTTGAGTGCAAACTGCCGAAGCTGCTCCCGGAGAGAGGGAAGCGTGTCAGGGTGTGTCGCTGCTCCCAGGCAGCTGTGTGAGGCTCAGCAGGGGCTGAGATGTCATCAGCTCTGGGGCCCTCGGGGCTCCTGGGCTGTGGCTTCGGTCACGGCCAAGGTCAGGGCTGTGAGACTCAGGGCACAGTGAAGGTATTGACAGAGCTGGTTGGTTGTGCTCAGGATATTGGAATTGAGTGGGAGACAACGTCTTAATTGTTGCTTCGAATCCGATTTTAAAGTAGTAGCGTTAGTAGTGTTAAGTTTGTATTGAGTGCATGCCATGATCCAAGCCCTGCGCAGGTCTGCACGCATATTACAGCACTGCTAGTCATTTAATCCCCTGTGAGCTGCGCTCTCTATGTCTGTTCTCTTCGAATGTATTTATCTTGCTAAAATTGCTAAGGGTGGGATTGAACTTGCAATTCTCCTGCCTCAGCCTCTGAGAGTGTTGAAATTACAGGTGTGTGCCACCACACCTGGGTATTTGATTTTAAAAGTTTCCCTTTCTACCTTGATGCACTTTTATTATAATTGTATTTGCTTTCCATGTTCATCAGTCCCTACCTACAGTTCCTTCTGTGGGTGGCCAGCCACATCCAGACCCATATTTCTGCGTGGCCTATAGTTCCTAGTGACGTATCAGAGATTGTGTTTTAGCAGAAGAAAATATCACTCTGGTAAAACTGGCAGATCACCTCCCAAAGAAAAAAGTAGCCAAAGACAGATTTCCCTCCTGTGAATTCTTCCAGTCCCCGCTTGGCATGATTTTAATTAGGAAAATTTTTTTCACCACTGACCGTGTATTCAAACGGTTGCGTTTACAAAGGCAAACTTGGACAGACTGACACCAAAGACAGACTCACACGACTGAGCTGGATGTGAAAGTTCTACCTAAATCCAGCCTCACACGCACTCTGCTGCCTGTGGGCTCCTGTCTCATCTGGAGCCCTCCTGGGCCGCTCGCGGTCTCTGAGCAGCGGTGGCACTGCGGCAGCCGGCTCCTTGCTGGCCTTTCCTGGGACCCGCAGGGATCGTGGTTAGGTCTGGAAGGAGGAGGGTGGGCTGCGTCAGGCTGATGTCCGTACTTCTCCACCCTGCAAACAAGTTCTTCCCATCCCTTCCTCTCACCCGGGCGGCTGGGCATCGGCTTCCTGAAGCAGAACCCGCGTGCTGCATATTTGGCCTGGCACACTCTGCTGTGGTGCCCTGTCCAGGTCTATGTGGTAGAGCTTTCTGAGAAAGCTTTGCAGGTTCTGGGGTTTTGGCAGGTAGTTTGCTGAGGCCGCTCGTGGTTGAGAGGTGGGCCGGGGCGTGTCTGAACAGTCTTGCGGGCCGCGCAGCCGCACTCGGACTGCTCAGAAGACCCTTCCTTGGGTGGGTCTTGCAGATCCCGTGCACGCGGCTGGGAAGTGAGCCCGCCCGTGAAGCCCTGCTCTCTGGGTCCTGCGAGTGCAAGCGGTGACTTCTTCCTAACTCGCGGGGCCTTCTGGTCTTTTCTTTTCCTTCCAGCTTCTCTCTAAAATGAAAGAAACGTATTTTTGAGATGCAAAGGCCTGTTTCCCTTGAGTTACCTTTGATCTCAAGTTAGACATGAAGTAAGTTGGTATTGGACATCTGAATTTCTTCCACTACAATCTTTACCAAGGAGACCATTTTTGGCTAACAGATAAACCAGAAAAAAGATTTTCCTCTTTTTCCCATGAGGTTTCTGGACCTTCATTTTCTCTTTTTTCTTCTTCCCAAGAGCTGCTGAAGCAAGCATGGCTAACCTGGAAAGCAATGGAGAAACCAGGCCTGGGAGGCCTGGAAGTGCGGCCACGGCTCTAGCCGGCAGAGCTGGTCTCCCCGGTCACCAGAGCCGAGCCGCTTACTGACTGCGTCGGGCTGCAGGTGTCACTGAGATGCTGATGCACTGTGGCCTCAGAGGACGCTGTAGCAGGGGGGTTCTGGGCAGCCCTGGGTGCACACGCACACAGTAAACCCGTCCTCCGGCTCTTCTTCCTCAGGGAGTGGAAGAGCATTGCAGATTACTGTGATTTAGACCCAACTTTGCATTCAGCAGCCAGGGAAAGAAACAAATTAGCGACTCTCCGAGGTCTCTGGTTTTCCTCGGCCTGATTTATGCTCTGAGAGCCTGCCGAGCACAGCGCCTCCCTCATCCGCTTGGCGCAGTTATTTGCCACTGTGAGAACGTTTATAGCCGAGGGCAGGAGGGCTGGGGTGGTGGGCGGGAGGGACTGAGGGAGCAGCAGGCCTGGCTCTGCGTGGCGAGTTCGAGGAGGCCACTCGTGGTCCTGTGCAGTGACCGCAGCGCAAGCCCCTCTGTGGATCGGGACCGATCGCTTGCTCTCTGTTCCAGAGCGCGGAGGACGAGTCGAGGTGGGTGGAAGAGCTCATGAAGATGCACACAGCTCGCGTGCGGGACATCGAACAGCTCACCAGTCTGGATTTCTTCCGAAAGACCAGCCGCAGCTATCCAGAAATCCTGGCCCTCAAGACATACCTGCACACGTACGAGAGTGAGATCTAGCTTCCCGGTCACACGCAGTGCAGTCTTATCACCTGGTGTATATTTTTATATTGAGTTTGTATTTATTAATTTGAACCAAGACATTAAAAAAGCCTTAGTATTTTAATCTTGTACCAAATCTGACATACTAAGCTTGAATGGCTCCACTGTTTTTCTCTAACGCTTGATTTAGGTAGCCTTGTGTTCCAAGTAGAGCTTGTAATAAACATTGCAGCTTGAGTTTTTAGTGGGAGCTTCTAAATGGTGCTGCAGATTGAATATTTGCATTGAGGAAATATTAATTTTCCAGTCCACATTTGCCACATTTAGTCCCGTACTGTATCAAAATGCTGATTTTGTAAAGTTGCATTCATTTGCTGTTAACTATGACAGACGTATTTAAGCCTTATAGACCAATCTTAAGTATAATAAATCACACATTCAGTTTTTTTCTGGGTTTGTTTGAGTTTTATTTCACTTAGAAATTAAAGGGTTTGTTTAGGTATAATCAGGCATGTAAAGAACACATTTCTCATTGGTTCTTCCCAGTTGTTTCCTTGATAATCAGCTACGGTGGCCTGGAGGAGATGGTTTGGGTTTGTAACTATGGGAAACCAGAAGGACAGAAGAAGACAACAAAAGGAACTCCTGAATATCCTCTCCCAACCTGTCTACTTCTGAAAGTATCTTGGAAGAATTGTCTCTTTTGATCACATTGGTACCGGACTCCACTTAGCCTGTATTCTGCATTTACTCTGCACAAGTGGAGAGCCCTGGCGGGAGAAGCCTGGGGCTGTGGTGCACACACAGGCGTGCCATTACTAAGTCACGGTAGAGAATAATAAATGCCAGGTGGATGGGGCTGGTAAATGTTCAGGAGGACTGAAGGTTCTGAGCGGTATCCAGGGTGGTGGTTTTAGGACATAGTTATCACTGTAAATAGCGATGACAGATGGAAGAACATTTTCATCTTTCTGTCATGGAGAAGGATTATAGCAGTCACATTAGTATGTCCCTAGTTGATGACTATCACATTCATTTTATTAGTACATACCTGTGGCAGCGTCTTTACACCCCTTGAGTGGAGTCGGTACTTGTACACAACATACCTTATTTCTTTTTTTGCTTCCCCTTCTAGGAATTTTCCTTTAAAAATACATCAGTTTAAGAAGGAAAACATCAGGTTGAAAATTAGTACATCAAAAGTAGGAAGATGGTGCTAGGAATATGGGAAACACATGAAAGTGGTAAGAGGAAACCTACATTTCAGAGCTACGGCAGTGCCCTGTAAGAACTGCTCGTGGCACTGGTAGTGACCGCCACGTGAGCCAAGCACGTCTACGTTCCGGCCGTCCGTGGCACTCTTTGTGTTCCATCTCTAAACACTGAGGGTGGGAAGCTCCAAAGACTTCGTGGAGGAGCAGCGGGGCTGGAAGTGAGAGGAATGCTTGGACTGGGATTTGGAGCCGGAGGTAGGGGGTAAGTAAGGTAGAAATAAACTGTGGCTCATTATTCACTCCATGTTCTACCAGAGTTCACTGGACATTTACTGTATGCCAGTGGGTATATTTGCCATTAGGGATAAAGCAGTGAGTAAAATGAACATGGTTCCTGGTCTCACAGAATGTGCTTGTCAGTGAGAGAATAGGATGTTCCTGAGAAGCTCTAAATTTTAGCCAGATATGTGTTGTCAAAGAGTCTCACAGAGGACATTGGGGTGGAGAAATGCAAGCCAGATAACATCTGGCCAGGACCGGCCAAAAGAGGAGCTGGCTTCCAGAAGGAGGAGTGGCTGAGGGCTGGCGGTGAAAGGGATCCTGGGTGACAGGAGGGCCTGAGAGAGCAGGTGCCCCAAGCACTGTGGCAAGATCAGAAGTGACCAGCTTGGTACAGTGGAGACATTTTGAGCCATCCCAAATGTCATGGGAGCTCCCTGAACAGTTTCAAGCAGGGTACACAGGATCTGCGTTAAGACTTCAGTACACTGGCTGAGTGTGGTGACACGAGCCTGTCATCCCAGCATCCAGGAGGCTGAGGCAGGAGGATGCCCACGAGTTTGTGGCCAGCCTTCATTACACAGTGAGTCCAGTGACACCCTGAACTGTATAGCGATACCCTGTCTCAACAACCCAAAGCCAAACAAACTAATCAACAGTAGCACTGCAAGGGAAGGGGGCTAATTCTATTTTTAAAAATAGTAATGAGCTCTTTGCAAGCTAAATTGCTATCTCACCTCAGACTGAACTCTTCTCAAAATAGGTCATACCTGAGGCTTCTGGTGAGAAGAGTTGCAAATTTACTTGAGTGCTGACACTCTATTTTTATCCGTAGGCCGTCTTTCTGTCTTTCTTTCTTCCTTTCTCATAAACAGACTTGAGACCCGGAGAGAACATCAACTACTGTGTATTTCAGGTAAGTGGCTTTGCCGATAAACACACGTCCTTAATTGCGGGGTTGTTTATGAAAGTCCGTGAATGGACAGGGACTCTATTAAAATGAGCTGTCGAAGACTATTTTCACATCGAAGCCTTGGGCCATTCATGCTTTCACTGAGCAAGTGGCCGCCCACTCGCTAGCCCGGTGGTCCTGCCACGGTGGCCACAGCCCGATGCTTCTCTAGAATGAGCTCATTGTGCGGGTCAGGCCAGGAAGACAGCCACATGGCTCCCCGGGGGAGAACACGCCCAACTCTGTGCAGGAGGCTTGGCTTTCGAAAAGTCTCAACAAAAGCAGTGCCGGGTGCCAGTTTGGCTTGTGTAACTCTGCCCAAGAACCACAGCCGTCCACTTCCGGTGCCCAGGCTGCTGTGGTGCTGGGCAGATGGATCTAGAAGGCCCCACGTGTGCATCCGTTGTCCTTCCAGTCTCTGCCGTGTTGGGAGCAGGCTGCCTGTGGCCGGGAAGTGGCAGAGGCGCTAGGCATGCTCCCGTGGCCTCGAGAGGGCTGTGGGACCATGACGAGGACGGCGCACGGTTTGGAAGCTGCACAAAGAGCAGGGAGAGGTCGGAGCTGGAGAGCCGCTGTGGCTCCTGGGCTGCGTTTCCAGGAAGCTCCTGCACCCTTGACAAGACAGCTGGTCCTGGCCGAGATGCAGAAGCAGAAACAGTCAGCTCCTCTTGCTCTTCCTCCTCCTCTGCTTTATTTCCCACCCTGTTCTTTCTTTTCTTCCTCCTCCTTCTGACAGCTTTATGGAGGTGACACTGACATGCAGAGGTGCAGTATATCAGTGGATAAGCTTTTCCCAGAAAGTACATTTAATGAGCTTGTTACATAAAATCAAATGGAAGATTCTTCCAATCAATGGAAAGTTCAAACCCACTTATATAAACTGGGAGCATTTTATATTTCAGAAGATTACCTGTTAAAGCTTGCGTCTAGACGTCCTCCCAAAGCCGCGTGCAGTCATAGGTGGAGCTTTTCAGAAGTGACTGGATCCAGGGTGTGTGACACGGGCATGGAGGCTATGGGGCTGGGCTTCAGAGTGTAGAGGGTGGACAGTCCACTGCCTGTTTAGCACAGGTCTGGGTGCAGGTGATGGGAAGCCTACCCTCGTTGTGGGTGGCACCACCCAAAAGGCTTGAAGCCTGGATGAGGTAAAACAGAAAGGAAGGCCGTTGCTTCAGCCTTGCTGCCTGTCACCCTTCCATGGACTGTTTCTTCTCTGCCGTGTCACCCTGCCTCAGAGCCAGACAACTGCAGACGGAGACCTCTACACACTAAGCCAAAAACTACCCCCCTTCACTTGTGGGTGGGTGTCAGTGCTGTGTCTTAGCAATAAGAAAAGTAACCAGGACACAAACTAAAGTAAGAACATATTCATGCATATTTCTAACACATGTAAGTTCACAAGACTTTAGAGACTTAGAGGCTAGAAAAATTGTACTTTTGTAATTAGACAGACACATACACGTGCATCACACCCATGAGACCATCGCTACTATCAAGCCAGTGAAACGTCCACTCCATCTAAACGTCTGTTTTCCCATGTCTGCTTGTAACCTCTTCCATTCCCGCCCTTATCACCCCCCCATCTCCTCCCCCACCCTCTGTTTTCCATTTGTCGGCACGCTGCAGAGGGTGTTACCGACCCGGGCTGCAGCCTGTGCTGCTTCTGCCATTTATCTCTCACCGCCAAGTTCTTTTGAAACTCATCGAGTTTGGTGTATGTAGTTTGTTCCTTTTAAACTATCAAGCAGCATCCCAGGACACAGATAAACAATATTGGCTTATTCTTCTCTTGGTGGACTATGGGTTATTTTCAGGTTTTAGCTTTTTTTTTTTTTTTTTGCTTTTTGAGACGGGGTCTTGCTTTGTAGTTCAGGCTGGCCCTGAGCTCACTATGGTGCCCAGGCAAGCCACCGCGAATGCAGCAATCCTCCTGTCTCTGCCTCCCGAGTGCTGGGATGACAGGCGTGAGCCACCACGTCCGGCGTTGTGGTATGCGGTGTTGATTGTTGGTGGGCGTGTCTCCACGCCCAGCATTGTATGTGGTTACCGGGGATCGAACTCAGGACCTTGCGCTTGCGAGGCAGGCGCCGGAACCACTGAGCTAACCCTCCGGCCCGTCAGGTTTTAGCTTTTACAAACAAAAACCTGTGAGGAATATGTGTGCAAGACATGTATGTATGTATGGTCATACGCTTTCCTCTTTCCTCGTAAAAACCTAGGTGTGGGGTGATTGGATTCCGTGGTAGGCAGGATAAATCTTTCTTTTTTAAAAGTAACTGCCAAACTGTTCTCCAAAATGGTGGCTGTGTTTTGCATTTCCTCCGGCAGTGTGTGAGGTTGCACTTCTTCCTGTCGGGGGCAGCTCGTGGGTGCTGGCCTCAACTGTAGCTGTTCCACAGAGAAGCAGTGGTGCTGTACTGTGTCTGCCCTTCCCTCATGCTGCCAGTGTCGGACATCTTTTCATGTAATTGTTTGCCATTCTCTTTTATTTTATTTAGGATGCATCTGTTACAATATTTTGGGCCAGGATTTAGCTCAAGTGGTACCGCACCTACCTTAGAAGCACCAGGGCCCAAGTTCAATCTCTGGTACCACCAAAAAAAAAAAAAAAAATTTGGTCATTTCAAATATTGTGTTGTTTCCATACGATTTTTAAAGGTTTTCTTATATTTTAGATTCAAGCTCTCCAATGCATATTTTGCAACTTTTTTTCCAGTTTGAGTCTTTACATTCTTTGTAGTTTCTTCTAGGTATTTGACTTTTAACACATTTCTATAAAGTTACATTTATTAATTTATTCTTTAATAAATTTTATTGTTATTATAATATCTAAGAAATTTTTGCATAACTCCAGGTGAGAATATCTTTCTTCTAAAAGTTTTAAACTTTTAGATTTTGCCCTTAAGTTTATGATTCACTTCATATTAATGTTGTATGTACAAAGTATACATCCAAGTTTTTTTGGCTTAAAAATATTGTTTTTCTAGCACCACTTCTAAAAAAAGTCTATTCATTCTACTTGTTACATTGTTTTCCACTTTCCTGATTCCATAAATCAGTTGTGCAGGTGGGGACTTATTTCTGGATTCTTACTCTGATCTCTTAATTTATCTACTTTTATTGCCACACAGCACATTTTAGTTACTGTAGTTTTACAACAATTTTTAAAAATCAGGTATCGTTAGGCCTCCAATTTTGTTCTGTTTTTTAGTAAATTAGGTAGATAATTTGCATTTCTGTGTGAATTTTTGGAAACTGCCTACTAGTATAGTGACTGGGAGTTAATTAAATGTATACATCAAGTTATTTGGAGGCCTGACATTTTAAATAACATTGGGTCTCTTGATCTATGAGCAAAGTAAATCTCCACTTACGTGGGTCGGCTTTTGTATGACTCAGTTCTCTTTATCTCACTTTTTGAAGATATTTTCAGTGAATGAAGAATTTTAGGTTGACAATTATTTCTTTCGGTGACTCAAATATATCGTTTCATTGCCTGCTGTGCCTGATGAGATTGGTGTCTTGAGACAGGGTCTGGCTGCGTAGTCCAGGCTGGCCTCCAGCTCGTGGCAGCCCTGTCTCAGCCTGCTCAGATTAGAGATGTGCACCACTATATCCAGCTCATAGTTGCCTGGTAAAAACCGTAGTTATTATTTTTGTTCTTTTTCCCCTGGCTGTTGTTCAGGTTTTCCATTTGTCAATGGTTTTCTTTGTGGTGCTGTGTTGTGGACCAGGCTATCTAAAAAATTATTGAGGGCCAAATTATGTGACTTACACCCCTCTGCCCTAAGGCCAATGTAGCCTGCCTTGGGAAACAGAAAAGTACACAGAAGGCCGTGTGGAGGATGTTCATAGCCACAGAGCCCTCATTGCAAGATAACATCTGCTGAGAACGATGTAGAGTGTAGCTCCTTATGCACTTGGGCAGCTGTCTGGAAGAACCTGTTGCCCTTTCACACTGCCCTTTGAAAGTTTAACCTGTTCTCTGTTTTTCAAAATATCTTTTCAACTGTTCTTATTGGAAGAATGATGCACACCCCTTTCCTCTCTGCTGCTCACTTGCTAATAAAAGCTGGTTGGCCATGGAGATTGTTGAGTCTGCCCCCTAGAGGCAGACTCCTCTTGGTCCCCTTACACCTAGAATATTGTCTGCATTTCTCGTTCTTTCTTGTCGTTGGTCCCTTGAGGGTATTGGGGATGATTGGGCCCTGGCGATGCCGGGTATTAAAGCTAGAGCCTTGCACATGTGAGGGAAGCGTTCCACCGCCAAACTACGTCGCCAGCCACACTTTGGCTAAAGTCTTAAGCAATTTCACTTTGACGTACCAGGATTTATTTTGCTTCATGTTTTTTGCCCTTGGGATATTGAGTTCATAGTTTTCATCAAAGAAAAAAATGTAAGTTTATTGCTCCTCCAAGTATTTTGGATTATTTCAGGGATTCACATACATATATGGTATACTGAATTTGTTCCACTATTAATTTATGTTGGGAATTTTCCTTTGTGAATTTCATTTCAGAAAGTTTCCATTGCTATGGCTAAAGTCCCCCACTCATAATTTTAATTTCATGTAGCACTTTTCCTCTTAGAATTCATTATTTTTACCTATCAAAATTTGGCTGGAATCTTTTTATGTTCACCATGACTTTACTTAACATGTTTTATCTCTTCTGCAGTTTCCTATAAATATAGGATATAATTATAATGATAGTTTTAATGTCTGAGTCTATGAACTCTAATCATCTATAAAATGTCTAGGTCAGTTGCAATTGATTATCATTCTGTTTGTTCTGAGCTGTACTTTTCTCCTTACCTGGTAATTGCTAATTATATGTCAGCTATTGCAATTTTTAACTTTCATATGTAATGGATTTCTGCATCCCTTTAAATATTCTTATCTGGGTGTGGTGGCCCTTGGCTGTCGTCCCAGCACTTGGGAGGCTGAGACAGGAGAACCATCATCAGTTCCAGGCCAGCTTGAGCTACATACTGAGACCCTGTCTCAGAAATATGTAATTCTTGAGCTTTATTCTATGAGTTACTACTTTGGGAGAAAAAGTTCCTTGCAAAATTTTTATTAGGAAAAGAAGGCCTTGTATTTGCCTTTAAACTTTGTTTTGTGCGATGACCACTGCTTTTGGTGAGTCCAGAACCGCACATGGCCTGTTCTGCCTGACTTCCGGGAAAGCGCCAGAGGAAGGGGCGCCCGTGAGCCTCCGCGCTGTCTGCTGCTAGCGCCCGTCCAGTTCCTTAGCGTGCCGTCCTTCCGATCCTGAGGTGACGTTTTCCCTGCAGTCTGGCAGGTTCACATGCACGTCATGGGAACCCCGAGGGAACCCCGAACTCCGCCCTGTGAGGCCCCCGCCGTGCCAGCTCTGGAGTCCTGACTGCATCTCCAGTCCTGAGAGACAGCGGAGCCTGGACCTGTACTGTTCCTGCTCTGTGGCCATGTCACTTCTCTGCGCAGTGATCTTGGCTGATCACAGGGCCATCTCACTGGTTTCCGACCACGAAGGGGTCACCACCCTTTGCTGCCTGATTCCCAGGGTCCTGAGTGCCATTGTTGAAAAGGTTTGATTCAGTGTTTTCATTTTTTTAGGTGGCAGAACAAACCTGGCCCCTCATACCAGCTTCACCAGCAGTTGAAGTCATATTCTTGATCTCTGAAGGCTGGAATTTACTCATCTTCATATTTCCCCACTTCCCCAAGCTCTGAAACTTCACTGTATCAGGTAATGAATATGCTTTTGCGAACATGAGTTCATCTAATGTTCAATCTAACATTTAATTTAATAAGTATGCCTGAGATAGACGCTGCAAACACAGAGTACATAAAACTGTCTTTAAAAGCCCTCACGGTATGGTGGATCATGAATATATATATTATAAATGCATTTAATATATATTATGTAATTATATGTATAATATATGTATAACATGTATTTATAAAATACATTTAGTCAGAGCAGAAAGGAAGAATAACTACACCTTGATATGGAAATGAGCATCCAGCCAACAAGAGCACTGTGTGAGTCAGAGCCAGTGACCTTCCACTTACGGCTCTTTCATTCCTCACAGCTGCTCTGAAGTTCATAGCAAGCTCCTTATTCTACAGATGAAAACACTTGGTGCCATTGGTGCAAAATTAATTGTCCAAGTTTGTGTGAGTCGGGATAAGGAAGGTGGTGTGACTCTCGGACTCTGACACGCGCTGGGCTCCTGGCCAAGCCACCGTGTGGGAAGAAGCAGCGGATCCAGAGAGGCCTGAGAAGGGAGGCAGTGAAGCCGAGAGCTACTTGAAGGAGCAGGAAATCTCTTTCTGGGGAAAATGAAAGAATCAAGCTTTAGCTAATACTTGCGAAACTGGAGTGTTGAGAGCTGACAACATGTATAGGGTTCGAAAATTAGTCCCTAACAGCATAGTCCTGTTGGGTTGAGGACTGGGCTGTGGGGCCATTGGTCAGCCCAGTGAAGATGTGTTTGAATAACAAAGGGAGTTTCTAAAAGAATCTAAGCTTAATTCTGGTGGCACTGGGCCACTTACTCCTAAATACTTTAGTGGTGGAAACTGGACCGATAAGGGCTGTCACGCAGAAAGGACCTTCAAAAGCACAGCGCACGATGGATCTCATAAAGGACCTTGCTGTCCCTGGGTACCAGGGTGAAGGCCTGGTACCAAAATCAGTAGCCTTTGCAATGGGAAAGAGGGAAAGACTGCTGGACCACTAAGAGACTGACAGCAGAGTTGGGGAGGTGATGGGGCCACTGAGAGAGACGTCAAGGTGGAAGAAGGCAGGGTTAGAAGGAGAAGAGGCCCCCATGGGGAGTCAGTCAGGATGTTTGGCTTGAGGATGACGTCAGGCTGATGAAAGAGCAGGAGGAGCGAGCTGAGGAGGAGGCATCTGTGCCCCTCCGGGGGTGGGTGACATGCATGAGTGACCTTGACCTTGGAAAGGCTTCAGCATGAGAAAACCCTACCCAGAGAGCACCAGCATTTCACAGCAGAGGCAGGAAAAAGAACACTAGGAGGCAGTGAGGAAAGGCTGGGAGTGTCTATTAAATGGCCATGTGCAACTTTTAAGTCTAATTTTTCTCATGTAAAGTAATGGTAATTTCCCTTTCTCAGAGCTGTTGTGCAAATTATGGGGGAGATATTATTCAAACATAAATTGTTAAACTTTTTACTGCATTTTAATCTCTAATTTCTCACCAAAGAGGGGAATTGTTTTTGCAATTCTAGGTATTTTGTGGTTCCAGATGAATTTTTGGCTTATTTTCTCTGGCTCTGTGAAATATGCCATTGTGATTTCAATCAGGATTGCATTGAATCTATACAGTACTTTTGAGAGTATAGCCATTTTGATGATATTGGTTCTGCCTACCTAGGAACAAGGGATATCTTTCCATTTTCTGATATCCTCTTCAATCTCCCTTTTCAGAGTGCTGTAGTTTTCAGAGTAGAGGTCTTTCACCTTCTTTGTTACATTGATTCCTAGATTTTTCATTTTTTTGGATGCTTCTGTGAAAGGAGTTGATTCCCCAATTTGAGTAAATGCTGTATTAAACATCGCCTAAGTCACTCAAGCTGAATGGTTATAGTCTTTATTTTTAAGGATATACTTCCTATTTCTTGTGGTGAAAGATATATACGAGGTGCATTTACCAAGTGCTGGGCACGACACTTTTACGAGTATTTGCTAAATGATTTATAGAGCTAAGGGGTTTGGGGAAGGGAAGGAAGGACCAGAGTGAGAGACAGGGAGATAATCAGAGCCAAAGAGGAAGAGGCATTGTCACATCCAAGGCTGGAGGCACCATTGGTAAGGAGTTGGTCTGTGACGTCAAATACCAGAGAAAAGTCAGGTGGGGACTGAAAAATCATCCTTTGGATTTTGCAACGATGTGGATATCACTGGAAGGACATGCGAAGAATTTGTCTGAAGCCCAATGATACTGCAGTGGGCAGAGGAGAAATAGGAAGGTGACCCTGGAGGTGTGAGCAGAGGTTGCCGTCTAGTGAATTTGTGAAGGACAGAGAATAAATGCAAGTCATTGCAGGAAGTAGGTCAAATTCAAGGAGGATTTCATTCTATATCAGATGGAAAATTGCTTCTGTAGATGACTGAGAACATGCAGAGAGCCTGGAGATGGAATGATGGGTAAAGCAATTCAACTTTTAAAAAGTCTGAAATGGCGAATATCCAGCTGTAAAAAATGGGCCATCAAATTTAGCAAAAGGATATGTGTCATGGGCTGGTGTCTGTTTCATGGACAGCAGGCTCTATAAGCCAGAGATCTGTAGGTCAGACACAGACTGTACTTGCTTTGTTGTGTCCTGAGAACTGAGTTAAATACTTATAATTCAACACATGTCATGTAAAAGTCCACACTTCTGAACTTTCGTAAAATGTTGAAAGATGTTTCATTTAACCATGGTTTGTAGGCTATTGTTCCTGTCAGTCATAAGTAAGAGTTGGTCCATGTAGATTATACATCTTCATTTTTTGTATCTCTTTCCCTTCCTCTCCCTCCTTCCATCTCTTGGTCTTCTTCCCCTCTGCCAAAGCTCAAGTTCCATGTTTCTTATCACCTGTCTTTTATTCTGTTCTTTCTCGCTCAAGTTTTGTTTATCATTTACAGGTATATTTACGAACTTTACATAGTGCCTGGTACAGGTTTGTTTTCTGTTAAATGAGAGTTGAATGACTGTATCAGGATTCAGTAGGGAAAATATAATAATATAATATAATATAATATAATATAATATAATATAATATAATATAATATAATGATTATTAAAGGGCTTACTAAGTAGACTTACACTGCCTCCTGTGGAATCAAGGATGGAGGAAGGCAGAGGGCCATCTGCACATTGGAAGGCTGGAAGGTCCAGGTGGAAGTTGAACCCTTGATGTTCCCTAAAGAGGATCATGGGAATCCATGTTGGAAAGGTGAAGGGTCTGTGCTGGAAGACTCAAGGAAATGGAGGTGATGGTAAAGACCAGAGCTCCTCTGAAGGAGCCGAAGGGCAGACTTCCTTCTTGTTTTCCTTTCAATTCTATCCAGGCTACCAGCCTATTTGGTGGTGCCACCCACATCCGGGGTGGGCCTTGCCTCCTACCTGGCAGTCATCCACAGACATCGGAACAGGCCCTGCCAATCCACTCCTTCTTACTTCAGTCAAACTGACATCAGCTTAATGATCACACGGAAGAACTTAACTCTCTTCATCATGGATGAAAATCCCTAGGCTGAGGTGAAGGCAAGATGGCCATCAGAGGACCCACATCTTACTCAGACTTCTGGCTTCCTGAAATGAGAACCACTTCTCTTCTGTGTGCGGACACCACCTGCCCTGGGTCCACGGAGCACCAGTGGAGTCAGAAGCTTTTGTGCTGTTTCCCACTCTGTAAATCTCATTAGCCACTTGGTCAGGTGAGCCCAGCCTCTCTGCTGTCCTCTGCACAGCCTGACTTGGAGTGAGGACATGGCACTGGGACGTGGCTCCAGCCAAGGCTCTGCCATGCGGTGGCTCTTGGGCATGGTGCTCACATCATGGTGGCTCACTGTCTGCTCCTTAGATGTGGGAGATAGTAGAGATAATGGCTGCCCAGCACCTTGTATTATGCCTGGTTCTACAACGACATTCCTACCAACAAATGTCTTTTCCGCCTAAATCAGTTTGCATTGGGTCTTGACACATAACAGGAAAGAATCTGACTTATGTAGCAGCTCCAGGTAAAGTAGTTATGAATGAATCCATGACTCAGAAAAGCATCTTAACCAATCACACCTCTGTTATTTTTGTTACTGTCATTTGTGTTATTTCAACATGCTTATTTCAACTTCTAACTTTCTGCCCCGCAATCATCTCCACCAATTCTGGGTCCTGCTGGTCACGAGGCTGTCCCCCTACCGTAGCCCCGAGGTCCCCTGGCTGGCTCTTCCCACTGCCCTGCTCCTTTGCCAAACCCTTCACAGATGCTAACCTCACCTCCAGCACCTTCACGAGCTGCAGGAACTAATCCAAAGCTGCAGTGACTCTCGCCTGGCCCCACTCTGCTCCTCCCTGGCTTTCTCAGTTCCAGAAAAGCACCAGTGTGCTTGTTCTGTGTGAGGCCGTGGTGGTGAGGGGACCCAGTTCGATTCTTTTCTAAAGGCCCCGGAGCCAGCCCTCTTGGCTGAATTGGACGAGAAGGGGCCTTCGCTCCAGAGGCCCTGGCTGTTGTGCTTGCAAGGCCACCACTTGCACAGCCTGGGGAGGCAGAGGAGGGCTGTGGGGAGGAGAGAGCGGTTTGATTACGGTATAATTTTACTCCCTCTGGGAATACTTCAAGTGTATTCTACAAATGTCAGGGAACCAGTGACTCATCAAACGGTGGAGTGTTGGTTTTGGAAAAGGGAGAGGAAGTCACCGCTTTGGAGCTCGGAATGGCTTTGCACTAAGGTAAGATCACATCGCAGCAGAGGGCTGAGAGTTGGCAGGAATCCCTTGTGCTTCGCAGACTGTGGAGGGCGATCCTGTCCCCCTGACTGGGCTGTGGAGCCTCAAACCACTTTGGACGCTGAGGAGACAACCCTTGCCTTCTGCCTCAAAACACTGGTAGTCAGGGAGGTCGGGAGATGCCCTGGCTGCTGCATTACTCCGGCAAATACGTGCTGCAGCGGAGCAGCGGAGCCTTGGTGGACGATCCCACTCAGAAGCATAAGTGAGGGACAAGCACGTGCAGCAGGGAGAGGACAAGCGAACAAGGCTCCTTGGCAAAGAAGATGGTTCCGGATGCAGGACTTACCTCACGGGAAGTCATGTCACAGTGACGTGTGGCTGGTGTCACGAGGTGTTAGGGTAGTGACGACACATCGTGGCTGAGACTCGCACTGTACCTGGTTCCCTTTTTTGCCCCATGCAGGAATTCTGAGCGATGACTATGACTGACTTCATCTTCTAGAATGGAGATGACTCACGTGTCCAGGCTTGGCGGTTTTTATTTTTTTTTTCTTTCAAGTGATGATAGTGTGTGTGTAGATTCTTGTGTATGGACCAGCGGCCTTGACAGAACTTTGAAGGAGGCTGTGAAGAATGGACTCCTGCGTTCACAGGGCTGTTCTACCCCTCCTGGTTAAATCCTACTGTTAGATGTACGGGAAATGGGAGGAGGAAAGAGTCTAGCCTCAGTCACGTATGGTCAGCGCCGGAGGGTCCTATAGAGTGTGATTCATATGTAGCAGCTTGGTCTTTAGTTTGGCCTTGGTTGTAGTTCTAGGCTGTAAGACGAGAGCCGTGTGGTATCTTGTCATGCTAATGTGTAGAGAGTTCGGGGCATCCTCAGACTTACTCTTCTCTCCTTTCAGCTTTGTTTTCAACTGTTTTTCCTGCACTTTGATAGGGCAGAACCCCGGCTTTACCTTCTGTCTTCCAGGCCAGTGTGAGCAGTGCTGAGCTGCTGGGGGCGGGGTGTCCCAGTGAGGTCATGATTGTTGGCCCCTCAGCTCTCCCTCAGGTCACTTTCACTCGGCCCCATGCTCCCTTATGACTCTTCACTCTGAGCTTCTGGTTTCTCCTCTTTCAGGAACAAATGAAGCCAACAGACGGGAACTTCCAGAAACTCAGACTAGCATGGTTTGATTGGTCTGTTACACAGCTGAGTGACCTTCTAGGGCCAACCTTTCTTCCTGTGGTTTAGGCTCTCCATTCTTTTGCCTTCATCAAGATCCATGCTGCTGGTTTTATGTAGAAGTAATTGCACATAATTAACTGCCTTCAGTCTGAAAAGCCAAAGGCTAAATTATTCCTGTCTCCTCTTCTAGCGTCCCAGAACTACTTGGATACTCTAATCCTTTCTGATTTTTGGAGACAAATTTCACAATGAAGCTATTTACACTCAGGGCCTCCGTTTCTTCATCTTCCACCCAGTTCTTCTACCTACATCAGGCTTTTGCCTAATCTCTCCTGCAACCCAACCCTCTAAAGTCAGGAATGACGTCCATGACACGTAACCCAAATAGGGATTTTCCAGTTTGCATTTTTCTTGACTCCTTCTGGGACCACTTCCTTCTTTGGTGGAAGCTTCTTTCTTTCTTGTAGGATCATACTTGTTCAGCCTGTTGTTAAGTACTAAAGCTGCTCCAGGCATGGTGGGGACCTCTTCCTCTCCTTTATGCTCTCTGTTCTCAGAGATGTCATTTACACATGTGGCTGCCATTGTCACCTGGTTAGGACCAAAGACCGGTTCCCTCTTTAGTCCATCTCTTGAGTCGGAGCCATCAAACTCCTACTCAGGATCACACACACAGCTCTAGGCAGACTCAGACTCAGTGTATGCAAGACACTATGTAGCTTTTCCCCAAGTCCACTTTTGTTTTAGCGTCCCTTACTTCAATAAATATGGTAGCATCACCATCCACTAGAAATTTAGCAGCCATTTTTGTCATTAACTTCTTTTTCTTCCACCATCACTCACTCTATCAATTCTACCATCTTCTCTTACCTTCTTACCTCTCCCCTGCTTTCACTGTGCTCTTTCTTCCTGCATAAACCACTGTAGGATATTCCCATCTGGTCTTCTGCATCTTTTCTGATTCTTTTCCATCCACTCCTCACTGTCCAACAGACATATTTGTTCAAATGGGAATAGAATTAAAAGTACCAAAATTCTTCTCTACTCTCAAGCCAATCAATTATCTACTTAAAAGTCTTTAGTACTCTATTGCTCTTTGCAAAAACTGCAAGACCTTTAATTTGGCCTACAGAGTCATTTCTTATCTGGTCCCCACTCTCTGTCCAGTGTCATCCATTGTTGTTTTCTCTGTCACCTGATGGCCCATCACACTGGCCTCCCTTGTGTTTCTTGCTTAGGCCAAGTTCCATATGAACCCAGGGGCCTTCCTTATTCCGAGAACAAATCTCCCTTCCTTTCCTACGTAGTTACTCAAGTTCTCAAAGTAAGCATCATGTCCCCAGGCATTTTCTGACTTCAATCTGAAGATGTTCTTCGGTTATATAATAGTAGATAATAATCGCATTCATCTTTCTTTGGGATAGAATGTACCATTGGGAATAACAGCTTATGCCTAATCTGACTGTAATGTAGAATAATGATTTTCCTCAGCATTACATCTATGCTATCCAGTATAAACATCTTACACTTGGTAAGCACTCAACAAATATTTGTTGAGAGTTTGAATCAAAAGTCTACTATATAAGTCGTATTTTCCTCATTTTATAGATGAAGAGATGGAAATTTGAAAATAAGTCATGGAGTTGTGTGGCTGACACCTGTGGATCTAGCACCAGAATCCAGACGATACCTGACATGGCAGTAGCTTGTATGGTATCTTAAGAAATGGACCATAATCACAGCGCCATATGTACTCTTGCTGTAAGACAGAGAAACAGTAAAAAACAACTGGTAATGTCACTATCACTTGCGTTATTTCATAGGCTGTTATTAAGAGAAGGACCTAGATGACACAGAGCCATTTATTAAACAAAATTCTGGGGACTAGGGACTATGGTTTCCTCACAGTTTTAGGGAGTGCATTTCACGTAGGGTGACTGTTACAGTTTAGATCAAGGGTGACACCCCAAACTCTCATGTGCTCAGAGGCCAGGCTTTTTGCAGGTGCTAGATCATGGTGGGTGGGGAGGTACAGTAGACCGATACTAGGAGTTGGCCGGAAGAAGTAGGTCACTGCAGGCATAATTTAGAAGGATTTGTCTCCCTTCCTGGCTCCTTCCTCGTCTTCCCGCTTCCTGGAAGCCCTGACGGGAGCAGCTCTCCTCCACAGCAGGTCCTTCTACCATGCCATTTGGCCTTGTAGCCAGCTGACTGCGGACTGAAACCCCTAAAAACTGTGAGCCCAAATAAACCTCTTCTCTTTTAAATTGTGTATGTTGTGCATTGTCTCAGCCATGAGAAAGTTACTAAAACAATGACCATATGTCTTGATATACATATCCTAATATGTACTTACTGAATCAAAATGATTGCTAACCTTAAATCTTACCTTAAATCTTAAAAGTGTTCAACACGGGCCATAAGTGATTTAGCTGTCCTGTTTATTTACAGATGAGGCATCAGGGCTGAAGAAGGGGAGGCAGATTGCAGAGCCTCAGGTCTTTGCTCTCACTCTGTCTTCCCATTTGACCTTGGCAAGTCATTTTTTTTTTTTTTTGAGACAGGGTCTCGCTTTGTAGTTCAGGCTGGTTCTGAGCTCACTATGTAGCCCAGGCAAGCCTCGAACTCAGCAATCCTCCTGTCTCTGCCTCCCGAGTGCTGGGATGACAGGCGTGAGCCACCACGCCCGGCACTGTGGTATGTGGTACTGATTGCTGGTGGGCGTGAGTCACCACGCCCAGCATTGTATGTGGTTACCGGGATCGAACTCAAGACCTTGCGCTTGCGAGGCAGGCACCGGAACCACTGAGCTAACCCTCCGGCCCTTGGCAAGTCATTTTAGTGTACTTGGGAGACAAGGTCCTTATTAGCACATGCTGTTATGAATTTTGTGATACCTTTAAACTGGAACAGTACAGATAGGTAGAATTCCAACAAGCAGGCATGGTTAGAAAGGCCCGTAAGCTAGAGAACTCATGGAGTACGCCACAAAGGTATGAGATATACAGAATTATTTAGGTGCACAGGCAACTTGGCTGGAGGGGGCAGACGTAGATCTAAGAGAGTAAATTAAAGATATTTTTACTGTATAAGTGCGAGAGAATATGGGATGAAGAAAATAAGGTGGCAGGACATAATGTTAGGTAATTCTGATAGGAACAGAAATAGACCTGAGATGCCTAATAGAATATAAGAAGCTTGTGCTCGCTTCGGCAGCACATATACTAGAATATAAGAAGCTTATTTGAACAGATACAGTACAAGACAATACAGGATCAGAGTTAGGCACCAAATGTAGTGAAGAGAAGGGACTTCGAACAGAGCCTCACCAAGGAGGCAGCGAAGCAATTGTTTAGTAAGTGGAGAATGACTGGAATGGGGAATCCTTTATTGAACAACTGTGTTTAGCACCTCCTTTGAGACAGATACTAAGCAAATTATTAGGGTGGAAAGACTTGATCATGGAATCTGAAAAATAATGTGAACTTATTATCCATAAACATAAATTCAGAGTGGGCTTGCGCACATTCAGGAGTCTGGCACATCCTGAAGAGCACATGCACACAAGGTGAGGACTGCATAGGAGGTGTGGACCTGACACCAAGCGAATGAACGAAGGAGGTCGTTGGGAATCAAATTAGGGTGCTCCGTGCCGAGGCTCATGTCTCATGTGCCTCTATATTCCCAGAGCCCAGTGTGGTGCCCGGAAAATAGAAGTACAACAAAGTGCTGGAGTCTAGCATGAGAGAAAGGGAGAAAAAGATCAGATGAAGAAGCAGAGGAGAGGAAGGACATGATGACAACTTGGAGGCTGAATTAAAGGTTGCTTCAGTGTCTCCACCCCCCGTGTGGTGTCATGCTAGCCCAGAAGGAGGTTTGCTGGCTTACAACGAGGGGTTCATCCATCAGGAGAATCTGACTCAATAAGCACAATTACAAATTTCTACTCTAATTTAATTCCAAAACCTTAAAGATTTGATTATATTTTGGTTTCAGGGAAAGGACACAGATTTAAGAGTCAGAAGTCTTGATATTTTCTGGAACCTTTTTGCTCATCTTTAATTGGCGGGATATTTACTTTTCAGCTTAGTTTTCAGGTCAAGCCAATTACTCCTCTCTGTGACACATGCTCTCATTTTACCTTGGCAGATTGGTTTCATTAGAAATAATCCACAGTGGGGGTAATGTTAACATAATATTGCCTCTAAACTGGGCACAGTTTGATGAGAGATTTGGATGTACTCAGTGGGTTTCTGTTCCAATTTCAGACGTTTTGCTGGCATTCCCGGAGTGTCTGCCAAGAGCCGCGGATGACAAGCTAAATGGGCTTTTCATGTTCTGAATGTGCCCGTGGAGGTTTAGCCTTGTGATTCTTTCTAAAAGCCTCTGGGAACTGATCGAGAGGCCCTGAACTCCTCGGAGAAATGTTATTTCAAACGAGTTCTTGCCAATTCCCAACCCACCAGTTAAAATTTGAAAGTGAATGAGGTCATCTCTCACATTCATGCAGCGCCTCATCCGATCTGCAGTGCGGTGTCGCGTGCCCTGTCCCGCGTGCCCTCACAGTGCCCCAGCTGCAGTCCGCGGTGCCCGCCTTCCCCACGCCGCGGACGCACAGCGAGGAGCAGGTTCAGGGAAGGTGACTTGTTTGCTCCTAGTCGAAGAGATAATGAAGTGTTTTATGAGGTCCGGGAATCGACTCGGTCTCCCCACTTCCGGCCAGTGCTTGTTATATTTAATCATGAGGTCTTACTGGTAAAGGTTTAACAAGTACTCACTGAATGAATGACAGTTCATTCAGTCTGTACCGCAGATCTAAGCAGACAGCAGAAGAGGTACAAAAGTCGATCACTGTGCTCTTCAAGGCTTGAGCTACTACCCTTCCCACCAGCGCAACGTGGCCATGGTGACCCGCTGGTGTGACATCTGATGCCCATCATACACGTATCACAGATCTCTCTTCAAGATGCGTGTAGAAAGCTTTAAAAACAAGGGAAGTCACTGGAGTGCAAATCCTATCCCTAGGATGATCTGTCTCACCTGTCACATGACAACAAATAGTGCCCCTTCTAACTTCCTGACACTCAAATTTGCTGCGTGCAAAGTTACTGTGGCAGAATGGCACCGATGGTCCAGGTTCCTGTACCCACCATGGCTGTCCTTCAGAGGAGGCTGTGCTCACTTCCTCAGTGCCACTGAGGATGAAGGTGCTTTGTGGGTGACCAGGTGCCCCAACGCTGTTGATTAAGAAGAACCTGAGCCCCAGCTCCGACCTTAGCTGGAAGCTCATGGCAGAGTTGGCCTTGGCTTTGAACCTAGGTCATCTGTCCATGCTCTTTCTTGGCCTCTGTTTTGAAGGTTTTTAGTGGATTCATGTATTTAAACCCCGATCTGTTAAGAGGGTCTAGTGTTGAATATCAGAACGGAAGCTGTTAAAACATTTACTTTGTAGGATCTGAAGCTTCTTAATCTCTTTGCACACTTTCCCATCAACCACTGCAACATCTGTACAACAGAGAGCATCAGAGAGAAAGGATTTTAACAAATGCTCCCAAATTATTTCAGTGTATGACCGTTTTCCTTACCTATACCTGAGAGACATTTTTTTTTTTTTTGAGACAGGTTCTGGCTTTGTATGGGCTCACTATGTAGCCCAGGCAAGCCTCGAACTCAGCAATCCTCCTATCTCTGCCTCCCGAGTGCTGGGATTACAGGTGTGAGCCACCACGCCCGGCACTGTGGTGTATGTATTGATTGCTGGTGGGGGTGAGACACCATGCCCAGCATTGTATGTGGTTACCGGGGATCGAACTCAGGGCCTTGCACTTGCGAGGCAGGCACTGGAACCACTGAGCTAAATCTCCGGCCCCGAGAGATATTTTAATATACTTTCTGGAACCAGAAAGTCAAAAGAGAGGCTCTACCTCTGCATATTTTGTGCACAGACTGATGTTTTACTTACTCAGGGAACTGTGATATGCCTCTGTCCCAGAGGGCTGAAAAAGTGGGAAGTCTCTGGATAATCTCTCTGTATGAGGGAAGCCTTTGCCTTAACAGTGAATAACAAATACGTCTAAGAAAGAAACCTAGAAAAATGATGTGGAATGAATGAATGAGTGAATAAATGAATTTCTGCACGTGGTCACTGACTCCAGGGCTGGTCGTGACCGGTGTGACTGTGGATGAGAGGAAGGACTGGCATGGAGTTCGAGGTCTTCAGAGATGACGCGGTGGCGTCACGGAGCCTTGGGCAAAGGGGTTCAGGGATGTTGATATCAACGAGTATCAAAGAATGTTTTGTGACAGGGATGCCACTGCTGGTTGGGCTTTTCTCATTCAGCTTTTTCTCTTTTTCAGGGATGGGAATCCAGAAACCCAAGGAACGTAGTTGGAAATTTGCTACTGAGGACATCATCCTTGGTGACGGGACAGAAAAGTTCATTAAAGGTAAGAACAGTGGGCTGAGTGACAAATGCCTTAGGCTAGAATAAAGAGGCCTAGGAAATTAAGAACTACAGATTGAGTGTGTGTATTATCTCAGGAGGAAGAGACATACTCTGAAGTGGGGTATTTGAAGAAACTGTAACAAATGGCTTATTTACAATGTTGTAGGCAGAGTTAAGGGAAATCAACATTGAATCATGGAGCATTTTAGGGGAAGGATAAGATCTATTGTGCACTTGGCCCGAAAAGGTAAGAAGTAGGAAAAGTGACCAGAACCTAGAGGAAGCTGTTGCTACCACTGAGGCTACAGAAGAAGGTTTTATAAGAGCGGCTGTGGACTTTGGGTAAGAGAATTTAGCACCTCCCAGCTCGTGGTCTGGCAGGATGGTGCCAGGAAGTGAATCCCTCTTTATTTCTCCCCTTGAGATTTTCCTAGTATTTCCATCAGCAGGACCAGTGCTGAAGGGAGCGGGCAGAGCTTCTGGGAGAGTCGGCCTTCAGGGGCATAGAAGGGGAGAGCAGAGCGGATCGGGATGGGTGGTGAGGCCAGGCCAGTGAGGCCATCCACAGCAGATCCGCTCAAACTGTGCTGGGTAACTTTAAAGGAACTGAGTGACTCAAATTCCTACATTCTTGGCTCAAGGAATATCCTGAAATAGAGGTATTTTCTCTAGATATGGAAAAAGAATATCTTATCTCTTTGAGCCTTCAGGGTAACATAGCCAAAAATCAAACAAATATTTTTATTTTCTAGCTGGCCAAAGTATAGTATCAGTTGAATTCAGCCTTACTAACTTTCTCTTAAAGTGAGAACAGTGAAATCGGATAAGACCCCACGGACTAGAATGAGAATGCGTGGAAGAATTCACTGTCTAACCTCATAATCCCACAATACACTGGGCCTCTGTACCCACTTGAAATGGTGGGAGTATTTTTAACAAAATGCCACAACTTGTCAGGCAGTTCTAACTCTAATTCTTACAAGAAAAAGCCAATTTTTCTCTTCCTCTTTTGTCCAGCAACCTCATTGACTCTACATCTATAAAGCTTACCCCAGAATACCTGGAATGGAGATTTTTAAAAAGTAAAATATGAGCTGGGATTTAGCTCAGTGGTTCCGGCATCTGCCTCACAAGTGCAAGGTCCCAAGTTTGATCCCCAGCACCACAAACCACAGTGCCAGGTGTGGTGACTCACGCCTGTAATCCCAGCATTCAGAAGGCAGAGGCAGGAGGACTACTGAGTTTGAGGCTCGCCTGGGCTACATAGTGAGCTCAGGGCCAGCCTGAACCTCACAGTGAGACCCTGCTAAAAATAAAAGTAAAATCTGAGGTGAAAAATGCATCCAAATGTATTAGAAGACTCATTTCTTTATATAGACAAAAATCTAAAACATATGCACAAGAATGGATTCAGAGGGTGCTGGATGGAAGAGGATAATTTTATTTCAGACTGAATGTATTGATATTGGCCCCCGTTTATTATTATTTTGGCTTCAGTGCACAAATTTGTGAGCTGGGAATGGTTCTGACTGTTCTACTGGTCGACTATAATCTGGAGCGCTGTGACAAAGAACGCCACTTTCCTTGTGGAGATGGAACCCAAATACTTTCCGAGTGAGAAGGGTGAAATGAACTAACCATGCCAGACTCATCTGGGTCTTGCTGAACCTTGGTCTCACCGGTTCAGAAGACGTTGTCCGAAGGTCTTAAATACATCCTGGCAAGGCGAGTGAGAGTTTTCACAAGCATCTCTTTTGTGAGAACGCATGTCAATGGGCTTCCTGATGTCTGTACCGGGAGACTTCAGGTGACCAGGATTAAGTGGTATCGCTTACCGCGCATGCTGTGGCCTGGATGGGCTGTAGGGTTAGCGCCATCACCTTTGTGGGCTCTGACTGAGTGCACTTCCTGGGGGAAGGGAAAAGATGGAAGCCTGAGAGCAGATGCAAAGTGGACTCGAGAGCGCAGAGCCTGGAGCTCCCTTCCAGCTTCCCCTAAAGGGTCCTCACTTTGCCAAGGCCGCTCTGTGTCTAGACCGTGGAGCACAAGAAGCTGGGTGCAGAGAGACACCACTTCCATGGGCCCAGAGCGCCCGTGCGCTGCTCACGACCAAGACGAGAGGTTCCGGAGCTCAGCGTCCCTTTCCTGGCTCCTTCTTCACTGGTCTCTGTTTGCTGTCTGCCACGCTGTGAGCAGCTGGCTTCTCTCATGTCACAGGCAGCTCTCTTGCCCACAGCCACACTGTCCTGCTTGGCACCGGCTGACCATGGATTGAAATATAAGCCAAAATAAACCTCTCTTCCTTTAAATTGTGAGTCTCGGGTATTGTGTCTCAGTGACCGTGAAGTGACTAAGTTAAGGAGCTTTGCTAAGTTCACCTCTCAGTAGGAGCACTGGGGCCTTGATGATTACCGTGTCACATTATTTGTCTGTTGTACCCATTTCCTGACTGATTGGTGGAATAAATGTTTTCAATACCTATTTGGGGAAGAATCCTCCCCACGCCTTCCTTACTCACAGAAGAAGGGGTGTTGAGGTGGTGAGGCTGGAGTTCAGCTGGCCTGCTGCAGTGGTGATGGGCAGTGGGTCCCCGGAACCAAATGGATCATCAGTGACTTGAATGCAGAAACTTCTTGCTCCTAGCTGGGCACACCTGTATGCCCAGCTACCTGGAGGTTGAGATAGCAGGATTGCTTGAGTCCAACAACTTGAGACCAGCCTGGGAAACAGTGAATCCCTACTTCAATAAAACCTCATTTATTACCCTAGTTTTTTGTTTTTGAGACAGGGTCTCGCTTTGTAGTTCAGGGTGACCCTAAGCTCACTATGTAGCTCAGGCAGGCCACAAAAACAGCAATCCATCCTCCTGCCTCTGCCTCCCAAGTCTTGAGAATATAGGTACAATTACCTGGCATTATGGTATGTGGTACTGATTGCTGGTGGGTGTGAGTCACCATGCTTGGTTTTGTTGTATGTGGTTACCAGGGTTTGAACTCAGGCCCTTGTGCTTGCTAGGCAGGCGCTGGAACCGCTCAGCTAAATCTCTGGCCCTCTGTCTCCAGTTTTATAGACATGGAAGACAGATGATCTGGGGAGAGTGTCATAGGTGATTGGGTTGTACAGTATGTTCTCTTCATTGGAGAAAATTAGTGTCTCTCTTGGTACATGTTTAGAAGCTTCTGATTTACTCAGTGCTTTTTCCTCTACCCTAATGAACAGAATACTCTAGGCACAGTTTGCTTTTTTATGAATAATTATATGATTATTTTAACTTTTTGGCTGTGGGCAATAGTTTAGACTGTAGGAACTATGACGACCTGTGGATATTTTATTTGTTGAGGCATTGAGGATACCATGCTGATAAGACCTAGAAAGTAGAAGATACCCGTATGCTTGGTACATAGTGAGAGTATCTGTCACCATGGTGTTAGTCAGTTTTTCCATCATGGGGACCAAATGCCTGATACCTATGACTTAAAAGAGGAGAGGATTAATTTTATTTATGGTTTTGGAGGGTACAGTCTATGGTTGGTTGGCCCTTACCATACAGTGTGGTAGAAGGGTGTAGTAGAGGATAGCTGCTCACTTCATGGCAACCAAAGCAGGGACAAAAGGGAGGAATCATGGAGGGAGTTACAGTTACAAAAGCATACCTCTCCTCCAGCCAGACCCCACCTCCAAGCTGCACATTTAGTTACCAATACATCAACAGATCAATGCACTGATGAGTACAGAGCTCACAGGATCCACCCATGTTTCAAAATCCTTACTTATGAATGTATGATATTTGGGGGCAATAGTTTAGTTTTGAAGCATAAGAATACATAGGATTTCAAGATATCTCTGTCTTATCCCACTAGTGTAAAGTACCTCGGTGATGTAAAGAATACACTTGAATCACTTCAAACGGAATGACAGGTGGGTCCTGGGTCCCTGAGGGAGAGATGAAGAAGCTTGTTGTGTTTTCTGCACTTGCTTCATTGCATCTGCTGGGCATCTTCAAAGGCTCATCGGTTGGGGTAGGGCCCAAAGGCTTCAGAGCTGGGCTGGGAAGCAGGGCAAACAACTCCCTCAGGGCACTGGAACATGAACTGTGGGAGGTAATGGACCCTTCATCTTGCTTATCAGTGACTCCAGAGTTGGCCTACAAACAAGTAGTTGTTGAAGGAACTGAGAGCTCAACAGCTTTGATGGTGCTCAGAATGTCTGAGCAAATCCAGATAATCTATGTCATCTGACTAGCAATAGTGATATGTCAACGTACTAGATTAAGACATGCCTAACCAGTTAGTAAAGCATACTCAAGGGTGTGTCTGTATGGCGCTCCCAGAGATGACTGCCATGCAGGCCGTGACTGCGGGTGGTGCCAATCAAGGGAACAGGAAGAAAAGGAATAGCAGGAGCGCACCCGCGCATGTGTTTCGGAGCTAACCTTCTGCCCCAGCGGGCGCATCTGTTGCTGCTCTCACCCTGCGCTTGCCAGGCAGGTGCATCTCCAGCCTTTCACCAGACTCCCCAGTGCCTCCAGGAGCCACGGAGCCTCTGGCTTCGGGCTGGGGCTGCGTCTTTGGAGTCTCTTGCTCTGCGGCTTCCAGCCTCTGGCCGTCCAGGGCACAGGCAGCTCCTGAGGCTCCTCCGCCTGATTCTGGATGTCTGGCTGCTCAATCTCTTGCATAATTACACATCTCCTTTCCACTCTGCTCCTCTAGAGAACCTCAAGCAGCGCACAACCTGTGATTAGGATGAGACTTCATAGAAAATGATGCAATAAATGTTCCTAGGATTTTGATAGGAGGTTTTGCCCTTTGTGAAAATAACTCTTGAGAAGGTATAATCTTCAGTCGAGGATGCAGGGTAACACTGTGAACTGACTGCTCCCTGAATATGAAGGTATAAATTTGAGCATTAGCAATAGCCTTGTCATACCATGAATTTCATTAATTTTAAGACATTTATTTTTCATATTAAAATGTTTCTGAAATCGCACTGTATCCTCAGTTGGTGGCCCTTTAGAGTTTATTTGGAAATGTCATCCTTGTCTTTGTGGAGGGACCATGAAGTGATGCTGTTTTATAACTGTTAAGATCAGTGCTATTATTATCATTAACATTTTGAGGATGAGAAACCGAGGCACAGAAAATTAAATGTGCAAATTCATGTTTGCCAAGAAGAGATGGAGCAAGGCTTCAACCCAGGAAGGCTGGCATCGGAGACTGAGCGTTCCTCATGGGCTATATTGCTTGGTAGGAAGTTCAGGGAGGGCAATAGGATTCAAATTTTCATAGCGTATGGGATGTGGGAACTCTTTACTTCCAGCTTAATTTTGCTTTGAACATAAAACTGCTATCGAATTATTTGCTGATTTAAAGATTATACACTGTACCTAAAAATAGTCATGGGTCTGCTTCCTTGCTGCGTTGTGTGTATCTCTTAGATGTGGGTACAGATCGTGTGTGGTTGGGGTCCGGCTTCCTTTGGCCGAAGTGATAGTGTGCTGGAAGGGCCGTCCTTCTGCCTGGAGCTGGAGCGGTCTGCAGTCCAGATGAGGCCTGGCTTGGTCTCCCAAACAGAAGTCGGTCAGCTTGGCCCTGGGGATAGAATCACCGCGGTAGACAAGAGAGATGTCCGTGGAAACGTTCCGGAGGGGAGGACTGATGTAGGCAGGCATAGCCACAGTGCTAGACAGTGATGGACATGATTCAGCTTGGTTACCTGGAAATCCAGAAACATGCTTGGCATCTTGGAGAGGTTCCTGCTCTCCATGGAAATGGGAGGACTGGGGTGTCCTCTCCCACGCTCCACCTCTGGCATCTGGTGGACTGTTTCGTGACCCAGGTGGAGCCACCCAGCGTCCCTAGCGCCAAACTGAGTGCTGAGGAGCTGCTTGGCAAACCCTGTTCTCCTGCCGAGGTAACTCCAAAGTGCTATCGATTTCTCCTTAACTCTGACAGCATTCTCACTGCAGCAGCTGTTTAATAGAGCTCTTATTAAACAGCAGGTGATGGTCAGAGTCTAGTGAACCTGTAAAAGCGGAAAGATTAACTCAGGACGTGCAGAATGCAGGGACTAGGTTTATCTCCTAGGAGCCAGGAAGGGGTGGAGGCGGGAAGTCTGAGCTGTGCAGCCCGTCTCAGGACCGGAACTTCCCTAAAACCTGGAGCTGGACACTACCCGCAAAATGCCAGCACTCTTCTCCCTAGGAAGGAGGCGGCCTTCTCTCGGTGAGGTGGGACGCACTCCTTAGAGGAACATAATTATAATAGCGGCTTGGTTCTTGTATGCTCTGAACTATAGCCCTAGGGTACCAGGCATTGGTGCTTTAAAAAAAAATTTTTTTTTTCCTTTTTGAAACAGGGTCTCGCTTTGTAGTTCAGGCTGGCTCTGAGCCCACTATGTAGTCCGGGCAAGGCTCTAACTCAGCAATCCTCCTGCCTCTGCCTCCTGAGTGTTGGGATGACAGGCGTGAGCCACCACGCTCGGTACTTTTTAAAATTTTTATCTTTATTGGTACATTGTACATACACATCATGATCACACTCAATATTGGGAATTTGTACCAGTATATGACACAATCTAATTCTCATTTTTTTACCATTCTCCTACCCACTCCCAACCCCCAATCCCTCACTACATAAGCTTTGTTTCCTATTTTTATTACTATCACACTTTTTCTTTACCCCTCATTACTCAGTCCTCTGCCACACTTCCCTTTGCATATTTCCTATTTCGCAGGATCCATCATGCATTCTGGAACTCACTGGTGCTTGAAAGCAGACCCTCCGTCGTAGTTGCTCTGGTTTATGAGGCAGCTGTCATGCGTCAGACACTGTCTCAGGATGCTCACACCTTCTCCCTTCTCCCGGCCCGGCCACTGTGTAGGTTTTATTGTGCTCACTCTACAGATGCAGCCCGGAGAAGATAAAGCCCCTCCTCGGAGCCGCTTTTCTTTGTGTCAGCTCTACTTTGTCTGATTCTGAAGCCCAAGCCATCTATAAAAGACCCGTTCACAGAGCTCAAAAGCACAGGGCTTGTCCCTGCCCTTTTGAGGTCAACAGCATCTAATTTCTTTTCAACCACTCGTCCCTGGGTACCACAGATTCAGAACCCCAGGCTGCCTTGAAATGTGATCTGAACCAGGGCGGGACCTTCGCTGTTCTTCTGTTCTCCGGCCTCACGCTTCACAGAAAGCGCTGTGTCCATCCAGTTTCCCCTGGACGGAGTTCTGAGAGAAAGCACATGACTCAGCGTGCACTGGGTAGAGAAGATAAGGGAGGTCTGAAACCGACTCTGTTTGTGGAAGTGCTTCGCTTTGTGACAAGGGCCTCGGTCACGTGAGACTTTAAAGGAATCCAAACCACCGAAGTAAAGAGTGGTTTTAAGGACATACGGTTTGAATCACCCCCGCTCTGGAGAGTAACTGAAATAGGAGCCACAGTGACTTGAGTGGCCAATCTGCCCTTCCGGAGCCGCGCAGGGGCTGCCTGTCCAGGACGCTGCCCGGGTCGGATGAGCTCAGCGCGGAGGGCTTCTCCCGGCCTCCTCCACGACTCTGCACCTAGCTCTCCTTCCTGCTTGCGAATTTCCCCCGCCGCGCCTGGCCTTGCTTTGCTGAGTTTCAGCTCCTCATTCCTCCTTTGGACATTTGGGACACTGACTCATTATTTTGTCGCTAGATCTTTCCACTCTTTCCAAATACTGAAAGTTTTAGGGACTTCTTCCCTCGGAGTTCCCCTTGTGCCTGCTCTTTTCTGAATGGCCATCATCACTCTACCTTTTTCCAAGATGGGGAATGGACAGAACAAAGCCCGGAGTCTGAACCCAAAGGTGACCTTACTGGAGTTCTCTCGTCACAATTAGTATTTCTTCAAAGTTGGCATTAACAGGTCCCAGCGAGAGAGAGCTGGGACACAGCTCAGATAGATCTGTGCCTTAGTCCGAAGTGACTTGAGAACTCCTTGACATTACTCACTTTATCCCAACTATTCATATCTTAAATGCTTCTGTGTTTATTTTAATACAAAATTATTTTAAATGGTTACTAAATTAGCCCTGATCCTCTCCCACTGTGCAAGCCTAGCCCTGCAAATTCTGAGTCAAACAGATCGCATAATGTCTGCTCCCCTAAATCTGTCACCCCAAATGCCCCTGGCACATTACGATGAGAATCCCCATTCCAGTTGAAATGTATGACCCTAAGAAGCACCATGTGGCTGTCCGAGGAAGATGCGGGTGTGCTCTGCGTTCCAGCTAGTTGGATCTCGCATCTGTGAGACTTGGGTCAAGTTATTTAACATCCACGCTGTCAGCTTCTTCAGTGGCAAAATGAGGATAACAGATCTCTTTCCTGAGGTTTTGGAGTAGCGCAGTGCTTAGTATGTTGGCACTAAGTATTTGCTGCTTGTCTTCGCCTTTCTTTGGGGATGGCTTGGAGCAGCCGAAGATGAAGAGGAGGAAGCCGCTCAGTGCCTTTTTGTGCATCATTTCTCTCCCCTGGGTTATTTTCTCCAGCTGCACTCATTTGCGGGAATAGAAAAGCTTCAAACTCGAGCTAGTCCTGAGCCCGTGCTAGCCGAGCACAGCTGCATTTCACGGGCCCCTGCTCACCACTGGAAGGAGCTTGGGATTCATCTTGTGGCCGGAGTGGTGCTGTGGTCGGCCATGGGTGTCGGTCACGCTTTGGTTCAGTTCTCTTCTCTGGTCTCTGTCCTTGGATGTGGGCTCAGCTTTGGTCTTCTGAGCACAGCTCTATATCTTGTGGAGCCTCCTGCCAATACTATGTCTTCCCAGCTGGGTCCTGAGTCTGCATGGCTTCCATTCACCTCTTCTGATGGAGCTGAGGCCAAGTGAGGGTCTGATCTGCAATGCTGACTTGTCTCCTTTGCTTTATCAGCCCACTGTCTGAACCCTCTTCACATGACGTGGAGCCTGTTCAGCTCTCATAACCGCTTTCCATGATAGCAGAGCTACATCGATGGTCAGGTTTTGCTGCTCATGCATTTTGTTGTTGTTGTCTTTAACCAGGCCACTGGCTGAGCTCTTCTGATGTCCCAAGGTTCTTTGGATGAGTTGAAGTAGGAGGCAGGACCTCACCTCGCGCTCAGGATCCTGCATGTGCACTTCCTTGGCAGCTACAATGTAGCGCCTACCTATGTCTGGTTTAATGGAAGCACCTGCCTCAGTTGCTGTCTTAGGAGCCACTGACACACAGGGGCAGAGAAGAAAAACTCAGAATTTGTGGAAAATGGTTGCACCAGTGCTTCTTGGGTTAGGAAAAATGGATCCTCTGTAGGCGGGATCTTGGTGAAGGTTCTAGGCACTCACCCTCCCTCTGCTATTTGTGTCCATTTTGGACCTTGATTTTTGGGTCTTTCCTCCAATTCTCCAAGCTCATCCACCTCTCAACCCCTTTATGCTTTAGGTGATAAGAGCGTGGTGTTTGCTCCAAAGACCTGGGCTCAACAAGCGTAAGAGTGGGCTCTTACTTCACCCACGGGGCTCAATCTGAATCATGCTGCTGCCATCTGCTGGATTAGTGGTTCGGTGTTTGAATCTCAGGTAAGGCCAGTGCCTCCAGGAAGCAGGGACGGGACCATTGTTTGGGGTCAGTGCTGTGGTGTGTCCCCAGTGCCCTGCCCACCTAGGGGTTGGGTGTGTGCTCGTTAGGTGTCCTCCCATCGCCAGCCGGTGGAGTGATTGCCTCATCCATCGGCAAACAGCCACCTTGTCCAACCAAGCCCAGGGCGGTCTCAGCCAGTGACTGGTTGATATCACCCAGTCAGCCCAACTCAGGGCAACTCTGAGGCCCATCTAGAGCGCCCAGGCTTGCTGAGCTCGGACCAGAAGTGCATTGCAGTTTGAGTCCTCCCTCTGCCCCATGCTGTCTCACCATTAGCAGGTGTGTATCTCCCAAACCCCTCCCTGCATTCTCAGCCTTTGCTTCCTGGAAAGCCCAGCACGCAGCTGTCTCTGACATGGCGCAGTCAGGACCTGACCTGGTTTCTCATGAAGAAAATGTGCAAATAAATATTTGTCAAAGATCTAATTCCTTTTACCTGGGAAGAGACAGCCAAGATCCCCACTTGTGCCCTAGCACACTCGTCCGACCTCCTCTCACTTATACCCAGACCTCTCCTTTCCCCCGCTTATTCTCAAGTTTCTTACACGCGTGGACTTGCTTCTCTGGGAGGGAGCAGCCATTCCACGAATTGACTAGAAGATCTGAAAGAGCAGTGGGCAGGTCTGTTTGTTGTAATTCACCACCTGCCGCAGCACTTGGCTTTGGTAGGTGACTGATACAGACCTGCTGAGTTGAGCAGAGATCCGTATCATCTAAGTGTCTCTGCTGAGGAAAAGGCAGGTGACCTACAGCCAGCGTGGAAAGACAGGAGGACCAAGTTCAGCAGGACCAAGTTCAGCCAGTGTTTTAAAAAGGAAGTTGATTTTAAGTATCCTAGGTTACCTATTTTTCCATTTCATAGTATTTTCTACCATTTCTACTTATGTATTCATTCCATTCAGTTCTGTCTTCCCAATTAATTCTCCCCCCCCTCTGTATAGGTAGAGAAAATCCACCCAAAACATCAATATACATTTCAGCAGTCCACCGAACTGAAGAATGTCTGGAAGCTCATGACCACCTCATGTAATTGTAGAGGCCAAAGGTAACTTGTAATAAGTTCATGATATCTCAATAAATTTAGTGTTAAACTATTTATATGAAATTTTCTTTTCCTGATGTATATACATTTTTGGTAGACTCTATCTCTGTCTGTCTGACTGTCTCTCCATATAGATATATCTCAGTTCATGAACTTAGTTCTTTCCACAATTTGGATTAGAGATGAATCTAATTCACTGGTTAGGTTCAATGTTGACCTTATAGAGAAATTTGATTTGGTTTTCATCCAAGTTGGCTTATATTAATTAACAGAATACAGTGCATCAGCGTGGTATTTTCATGATGCACCTAACATACTCTCATCATATCTGCCCCCAGTTAGCTTCCCTTCCCTTTCCCCTGGACCCCCTTCATGGGCAGCTCTTCCCCGCTGTGCTCCTGTGCCATGCTGCTTCTGCCCTAGGGCGGGCCGGCTACGGACTGCAAACTCTACACACCGCCAGCCAAAACAAACCTGTCCTCCTTAGGTTGTGGGTGTCCGATTCGTGCCTCCATGATGAGAAAGTACCTTCCACCGTTGGCAAAGGCTTTCTCCTGGGCTGCAGCGTGGGTCTCTTTCCACTGATTGTTTCTCCTGCTGTGCAGAAGCCATGTATTTGATACCAATCCATGCACTGATTCTTGCCATTGCTTTCTGACTTATAGAGTCCTACGGAAGAGGCTTTGGCTCATGTCTATGTCTTGGAAGTATTTCCCTTCATTTTCTTCTAGACATTTTATAGTTTCAGGCTTCCATTTAGGGCTTTGATCCATTTTGAGCTAGTTTTGGTGCAGGGTGAGAGATAAATCTCTAGTTCCAGTGTCCAATTTTCCCAGCGCTATTTATTTCAGAGTTCATCTTTTTTTCCAAATGTATGCTGTTGGCCCCTTTGTCAAGAATCAAGTGTCTGTAGTTGTATGGGTTTATTTCTGGGCTCTCTTTCCTTTTTTTTTTTTTTTTTTTTTGAGACAAGGTCTCACTTTGTAGTTCAGGCTGGCCCTGAGCTCACTATGTAGCCCAGGCAAACCTCGAGCTCAGCAATCCTCCTGCTTCTGCCTCCCAAGTGCTGGCTCCCATGAGCCACCATGCCCGGCACTGTGGTATGTGGTATTGATTGCTGGTGGGTATGAGTCACCATGCTCAGTATTGTATGTAGTTACCAGGGATCGAATTCAGGACCTTGCACTTACGAGGCAGGCACCGGAACCACTGAGCTAAATCTCTGGCCCTCTCTTTCCTTCTTATTGGTTGAGACATCTGTTTTTATGTCAGTACCATGCTGTTTTTGTTTCTATGACCATATATATATTTTGAAGTTAAATGTTGTGATACTTTCAGCTTTTTGCTCAGTGTTACTTTCATTCTTTATTCACAGTGAAATGCAAATGATTTACATGGCTAAAGTGCTCTGCTCAAAGGAGAAAGTGCTTCAATAGGCAACAGCAATGTAAGTGAAAGGTAACATGGACAGTGGTGAGAACTATCATCCTGTTAATAACAAATATTTCGTTTGTCTTTGCAAAGTCCTGCCTGTGATATCTCATGGGACATAGTAACCAAGTCATTCTTATTTCCACTTTATGAATGATGAAAATTATACTCATGAATCTGAACCTTCCCACTACAAAATTACATAGCTAATAAGGCAAAAAAATTGGAAGTCAAATCTGGCTCTGTTTAATTCTAAACAAAGACCTACAATTCCAGGCACCTTTGGGTCGCTGGGTCGTGGAGGATTAGCAGAGCACCAGCCGAGCCTGCTGCACAGAGTCCTGTCTGGCTCACAGAGGACACAGCACCATGGCCCCGCCTTGTAGCCAGCCGTCTGTGCTCCCCCTTGTCACTCTCTGCTTCCTGTGGACCATGCCGTGAGCAGTTCTTCCTCCGCAGGCCCCTCTTCATGCCATCCTGCTTTGGAGTTCGCTGTCTGTGGACTGAAACCAGGGCCCAGATAAACCTCTTGTTTCAGGCATGTGTGCTGGGCATTGTGTGTGAGCAATAAGGAAAGTGACCAAGACAGAAGCTATCTTTAAAGCATGGCCTCACACACGGGGCCCTTCATGCCAGAGGTGAGACAGGACTGTGCCTGACTGTCCACGCGGAGACCTCCTTCCTCTCCAGGTGTCCAGCCCCATTGTCTGGCTATGTTCTTGGCACAGCAGCTGATCACAACTCCAAGATTTTAACCTGTGGATGGATTTTCCAGGAACTGCCAGACAGACTCAAAAATATTATTTGATCTTAAGTAATCATCTCTTTTCTCTTTCTGCCCACTCTCATGCGCAGAATATATCTCAGTAAGCTCTCGTGCGTGGATGTGTTTATGCTAGTTAGAGGCTGGAAAAGCAATTTCAACTTACTGGTGTTGTGGAGAAGAAAGTGCCTGAGTCGTAGGCTGAAAAGTTTTGTCCCTGGTCTGATTGTAAACAGATGTTATGGGCAAATTCATTATTGATAATGTGGAACATTTGGCAACAAAACAAAACAAAAACCTAAGAAGATGTAGTAGTCAGTGTAGATGTTTTATGAGGGGGAACAATTTCCTAAACATCTGTGTTCTCTGCCTCCTCACTGACCCGCTGAAAATCTCTCTCCTCACAGTTTAACCCACTCAGGGGAGTCACCCTGCTGTCACTGTTTGTTTCTCCTACATCTTTACGGCTGATATCTCCTGAGCACTCTCCACCTGTGCAGGAGACTGTTCACAGGATTTCTGGGCAACCCTGAGGCAGCGTCTTGCAACCCTAAGCACTGGGTCTTCATTATTATCTCCACTTTACAGAGGACGTGCTCAAGTGTGCAGAGATGAAGAAACTGTGTCGGGCGCTCCCGACCTTGGCTGGGACAAAGCCAGGCCTGGCTGATTCCACAGTCTGCGCTTACACCCAAGAGAACACGCGGCCTGCCCCTCAGAGCTGCTCAGGCGCTCGCTTGCCGAGGGGAGCTTTCCGACGGTCTCCAGGCTCCGGCACCCACCGCGGCTCCGGCCCACCCCGGGAAGCGAGCTTTGCAGAGGAAAGCTGGGTGAAGGCTCGCGAACAGGGAGCCAAATGGAAGATGAGTTTCGCAAACACGCTCTCCCTCCCTCAGAAAGATGTTGCTGGCTGGAGGCCGGCCTGTTTATTGGCAGTGGAGACAAGGGTCTACTCTGCTGAGAGGACTTTATGACATTCAAGGAGCTGTCTCTGGCCTTTCCTGCCAGGCGACAGGAAGTGAGTGAGAGAAGCAGGCTCAGGCGTTAAGCTCTTCCCAGCTTGCCCTGTGCCCTGTGTGGGTGTCATCCCCAAGAGAGGACACGTTGCCTCTTACAAGTTTATTTTACTAGTGTCTGACTTTACAAAATAACTTGTTTTCAATGGAAAAATATGTGGCTATTTGTGATGTACAGCAGGGTGTCTTTGCCAGAGCCCACACTATTGACTATCCCCGAAGCGCGCTGTGGGTAGTGCAGGCTGCGAAGAGTTAAACCCCTCCGCTGGCTCACTCGGAGGCGCGAGGCTGACTGAAGCGAGATGACTCACAGAAGCATCCCATGAGCACTGCGGCAGCGCGGGTCAGCATGACCTCCCCACGGACGGCCACGGCGGAGGCCAGTCACGGCCTGGGAGGCCGTGGGGCGAGGACGAGATCGCGTCTGAGCCGAGGTCAGAGTAAATTGCACCCAAGTTCCATTCCCACAGTTAGCGCCCTCATAACTGCATAATAAGAACAGTGTTTCTATTGCAACGATATATTTTGTCTGTCTTGCTTCTAATTCGAAAACTCTTTCACTCTTCTCCTTAAAGGCTTACCTGGATTGGTTTCCGTGATGAATTCACATACTGCACATATACACATGTATTGCACGTTTATTCTGATCAATGAACAATAAAAATCAGTGGTCAGAGAGACCAGGGCCTTTTGCCAAAAGAGCACTGGTCACCCCAGTTCACACTCTCTCTCCAACTCTGTCTTACGTTTTCCTTCAATCTTGCATTGCACGCTGGGCAGAGGGGGACTAGGACTTGCTGCAGGAGTCTCCAGCATGTCTTGAGGTACATGCTGTGCGGTGCTAATCAAACTAACACATACCTGACTTCACAGCCTTGCTCTTTTCTGAGGTGAGCACACTTGCAAATGGATGCCTTAGCAATTTTCAAGAACACAGTACCTTGTTGTTAAGTCACTGTATTGTACAACAGGTCTCTTGAATTTATTTCTCCTGAGGTTAGAAGATTATTTTATAGATTATTTTATTGTTTAAGCGGCATTTCCTCACTAGGTCTACACACTCCCTCCTTGGTAATCGCCGTTCATAATGGTCTTTCAGTGGTCTGGGGTTGTAGTTCTTTGCTTCCCCAGAGTAGAACACATTAATTAAGATATCGTAGAAAATGTCAGAGTTTTCTCAGTAACGTGATATATTGAGGGAAATATGAACAACACTTTTTTTTTTTGAGATGGGGTCTTGCATTGTAGTTCAGGCTGGCCCTGGACACTGGTCTCCAAATTGGTCTCCAAGATCTTTCTCTTCAAACACCAGCAACTCTCCAGTGAGCTTCTCAACCCCTGACCCTGCACTGGTGCTGTGAACTGGCTCCTTCCCATTCTGCAGCTTCCATCTTCTTCGACCGAGCAGCTCCTGAATCCTTGAGCTCTGTACTGCTCAGTCACTGTGGACTCTTCTGCCACTGATCCTACGAATGGCCACTGTGGGCTCTGATTCCTGTGAAGCCTGTAAGCCTACCTAATGTGCCTTCTTACATAGTTCTATTATACTTTTTTTTTTTTAGACAGGGTCTTGCTTTGTAGGTCAGGCTGGCCCTGAGCTCACTATATAGTCCAGGCAAGCCTCAAACTCAGCAATCCTCCTGCCTCTGCCTCCCGAGTGCTGGGATTATAGGCAAGAGCCACCCACGCCCAGCATTGTGGGGTATGGAACTGATTGCTGATGGGAATAAGTCAGCATGCCCAATATCATATCATTGTAGGGGTTACCAGGATCGAACCAGGGACCTTGTGTTTGCTAGGCAGGCAGTGGAACCACTGAGCTAAATTTCCAGCCCTATACTGTACTTTCTATTGACTCTGCTTTGTCAGAGAATCCCAATGAATGTAGCTGCTATAATCAATACAGGAGATATACTGACATAATTATCAAGGGCAGGCTTGACTCAGTGACTGAGTAGCAGAACCAAGATACCTGCTTTGTTCTTAGTTCTTCTTGCTTTGCTTTTCTTCCCCTTTCAAGGGCTTAACATCATAAAGTTCCCTCATAGCTTTCTATGCCTACAAATAGCTGTGGAGGCCCTACCTTCTTGTTTATCCAGAAGGGAAAGCAGGAGTCTTCTCCACTGTCAAAATAAAGTTGTTTGCTTAAGTGTGATCAGCACAGGACAGAATACATCCCTGGATCAGCTGCAGTTGTCAGGCCTGGGGAGAGATTCACTCTAGCAGCTCTAGGAATGGGTCCAGATTAACTTCAACTAGTCGGGATAATCCTATCTGCCCTCCTCAAATAACTGGTCAGGACTGGATGTGTAATTCAGGCCTATACCAAGCTACAGATGGCGTTTTGGGGAGAGGTCAAAAGAGGTTATTTTATGGTGGAGGAAGCCAGGCGAATGGATGATGTATGTACAATTGTGTTGCTCGCTTCGGGAGTGAAGACCAAATTACACCCATCTAATAAGCACTGTTTAATTTCTTGATCATTGATGGCAACATTTATGTTGAAGAAAATTAGTTACAGCTCTTTAAACTACTGTAATCCTACCTGCATGTTGATTTTACCCCTCCTGACCAAAACAAATTAGAATGGCTTTTTTCATGTTCCACATGGCATTGAAGCAAGCCACTATTCCGAGCCCGAGATTTTAGGACCACCTGTAATTTTGAGGATGAATCTTTTCTTTTTTGTCATTACTGAATTTTTCCTTAAAATTGAAAAAAAAAAGGTCATGCTACATGCAACACACCAATGCAAAAGTACTGATAAATTTCTTCACTTCAGTGACACAGAAATATTAGATGTTATACTTTGATATGCATTTTCTATGCTTTTTCCTACATCTATACAAAAACACATATATACACATTGAGAGCAGCTTTGGTTGCTTTTATAAAAAGTGAAATCATATCATTCACATTGTGAACACTTTTTCTTAACAATATATCATCTCTGCATTCTACATCTATAGCTGTGGGTATAGCTTATTCAATAGACTTGCTATGAATACATTACAAAATTTATCTAGGCATTTCATCAATAGACATTCAGATTATTTTCACTTTGTTACCACTGTAAACCATGCTATTTTACATTATTGAACCCAGCTTAAGAGACTTTACTCACTAGACTATAGACTGGCACACTCTCTATTAGTGCAGCTGGTCTATCTCATTTCTCCTGTTTCCCACCCAGTAAAAGGGTCACTCTGTAAAACCACAGTCCTCTCGAACCTCACTGCTGCATTTCTAGAGCTCTGGACAATTTAACCAGGAGGGTGGGAGGGCAGGGATGGTTGTACTCATTTTTCCCATGAAAAACTAAGGTTCAAATAAGGTGAAGAATGTTGAAGATGGTTCCAACTCATCACTTTGGCCAAAACATGACATGCTTTTCACCCGCGTATTTTTACAAGATTTTTGTTTTTGTATTATAAATTGCCTAGAATGGTGGGCATTTATTCCTTAAATGCCTTTGGTGGGACTTTTCTTGCATTTGTGCTGATGTAGGACACTGGCCGGTTAATTTGTTTGAAGGGGGTTGGAAAGAACCCTCTGAAAACCCATCGAATAATCATGTTGTCTAGTTAGATTTTAGATTTTTAAATACAGATGTATCTTTAATGATATGTTTGGGACATTTTTCTCAGTGTGTTCATAACGTTCCTGACACCAGGGACTAGAAAAAGGGTAGTGGGATGTGGACATACGGAGAGCAGCTTCAGAGCTTAAATGTCAGAACCATCTTCACGTACGATTCTAGGTGATATGAACGTCACCCCATTCAATTGAATTTGTGTTTAACATTTGGCTAAACTCAGTAGAGTATAAGATGTTTAAAAAAATCTGAGTAAGGCTTTAACCAGAAAGCTGAGATGTAGGAGTCTAATAATTGACAGATGTATTTTCTTTACTTCACGGTAGGCTCCTCTTGAAGAGCTCACCTTCCATAAATCACCATTATTGCCCACCCCAATTCCTGTGTCTCGAGAACCCAATTTAAGATTTGTTTGATTGTTGGTGCTATCTTTCCACCTCACTATTTCCCAGAGCAGTAGGCAAAGCTCCTAACTTTCTAATACTTAGGGGTAAATGCAAAGTAGGCCTTTACTTTTCTACTTAGACCTTGAGATAGGCAAAGGTACCAGTCAGCTTTCTGATTGGGGCAAAATACCAGACACTCATAATGCATGGAAGGAGAGGTTTATTTGGCTCACAGTTTCAACCCATGGTCATCTGGCTCCAAGACAGAAACATCAGGATGAAAGGGCCTGGCAGAGGACAGCTGCTCAGTTCGCAGTGGCTAAGAAGAAAAACAAGCTGAAGTGAGACAGAGGAGTGAAGGACGCTCCCCTGACTCCTTCCTCTGTCTGGTCCCCAGAGCCTACTACCTGTTCGGCTGCAACCTCATCAATAGTTAACCCACTGCCTCAGTGGTGTGGTCAGTGCCTTTGTAACCAGTGACTATTCTGACAGTCTCTTAATCCAATCAGTTTAAAAATAAAAATTAGGGCCAGAGGGTTAGCTCAGTGGTTCCGACGCCTGCCTCGCAAGCGCAAGGACCTGAGTTCGATTCCCCGGTAACCACATATGATGCTCATGCCCACCAACAATCAATGCCGTGTACCACAATGCCGGACGTAGTGGCTCACGCCTGTAATCCCAGCACTCGGGAGGCAGAGACAGGAGGATTGCTGAGTTCGCAGCGGCTTGCCTGGGCACCATAGTGAGCTCAGGGCCAGCCTGAACTACAAAGCGAGACCCTGTCTCAAAAAAAAAAAAAAATCCCAAAAAAACCCAAACAAACAAACAAACAAAAAAATAAAAATTAACTAGCATTGCATGCAAGCAAGGAAGTCATCAAAGATTGTAATGTCAGTGAATTTGTTTCTGATGTTAATTGACACTTTTATTTTGTGTGATTTTGAGCAACTCATATAACCTGAACAGCCTCTAATTTTCTATTATTAAAATTAGACTAATATTAGCACCGATTTTGTAAGATTATTTTGAAGATCAGTGAATGGCATTATAACCCGGTGCTTAACTGATAGAAATCATCCAACACAGATCTCATTTAAGAACACTAGTATAATCCTGGGGGAGCGCTCTCCCTGTTAGTGAGAACGTAGTGCTTCTGTTTCTAGTTGGGTATCTGTAGCTCTCAGCGGTTGCTTTTCCCATCTCATTAATGCTGAGGGTTCAGTTATTTTTGCCCTGTGAGTTGTCAGGCTTTCTTGGCGATCTTCTAGTGACCGGTTTAGGTCCTAAAATCTAGAGAGAAGATTGACCAGAAACTCTCCAGAAGGGTACGCTCAACAGAGCCTTCTCCGTAAGCAATGCTAGATTATTTACTAACTGTTCTTTTTGAGGTTTAGCTTTCGGGAAGGGGATATAATGTCTTCCTTACAGGCTTTGGGGGGCTGCATGAGATCACCTATCTGATGCACCAAGGGGCCAGCATGAGCCACCTTCCACCCTCCTGCAGACTCATGCCAGCCACTGTGAGAGTTCAGTGCTCCCAGCTCCCCCTGCCCACCCCTCTCTGAGTAGGAAAGCCACTCAGACCCGGGCACCCTCACCACTGGAGCCAGTGACTGATGGGTTTGTAGTACAAACGTGTTACCTTGTCTTACACAAGGGATCTTTTTGAGGTGCAGTATGTGTGCTAGTGGTCCTGGTGGGAAGGCTAAAACTGGACTTTACTGGCTACACTTGCTGTCCCCTTGCTACTTCCCTTGCTTCATGATCGGCTCCTCCTGAAGAGCTCACCTTCCGTAAATCACATTTATTGACCACCTCAATTCTGTGTCTAGAGAGCCTAATTTAAGACAGTTACCTAAAGGCCCAAGTTGAAATAATGTTCCCAGTCTTTGACAACCGTTGCTGCAGAAACTGGTTAAATTCAGCTTCCTGTGTGAAGTCAGCCCAAACCTCTTCCACTGGACGCAAACCCAGGGAGCCATTTTGATTACCAGGATCTGTTCACCCAAAGAAAGCCAGTCTCAGGTTGGCTTAGAGACCAACTCATCTATAACACCATGTTGCTGCTACAGTTCTAGTTTGCTATAAAATGGTGGTTTCTAGAGCCCAGAAAAGATATATGAGCTTTGTTGGTAAGTGGAGAAGCCCAACTTTGAAGCTGGCAGCTTGGAGAAATAAATATCTTCAGGATAAAGCTGGTTGACACATTTCCACACACTGTTCTCCCCCCCCCTCCGGTTCTCATAAAGTGTGTTCTAGAGGTCGGCATCTTGGAAGCACATGAGGACTTCTGTGAGAAAACACTGGGTTTAAAAATTGTTCCATGTGGTTCAAATATGTTTTAGACATTTACTAGGAAAAAGTGTGGACTTAATCATAATAGCGTGATGGAGAAAAGGTTCTGTCAGCAGAAAAGTCCAGAGAGTAGCTGGGGATTGTGAGGTATAACCTTTAAGGGTGACTTACAGACTGTCCTCAACAGGCAGCTTCACGGAGAGGGCAGGGGAGCGGAAGAAGCTGCTGAGGGAGGAAACGGCGCTGGGCCTGAGAGCGGTGCTCAGATTTGGGAGTTGCCATGGACCTTCCCTAAGGAATCTTGGCACGTTAACATGAGAGTTGTCAGCACGCAGGTGGTGCCTGTAGGTCTGGTGGCCCTCATGCCAGGTTCGGGCATCTGTCAAGTACGCATTCAGCAGTAGCGAGGGTCTTCTTCACTCTGAGACTGGAGGGGTGAGGGCTCCCAGGGGGCTTCCATGCTCAGAGGCTCCTGACACCCACAGGGATGGAGCCCAGCTGTTCTCTTTAGTGTAAAGCCTTCGTCTTAGTCTCTTTGTCCTGCTATAATAAAATACCTTAGACTGGGTGATCTTTAAGAAGAGAAATTTATTTTCTCACAGTTCTGGAGGCTGAGAAGTCCCAAATCAGGGCAGTAGTGGATCTGGAATCTAGGGAAGGCTGTTCACTGCTTCTAAGATGGTACTTCTTCCTGTGTCTACCTTCTCGAGCCCTTTCATGAGTCCTAGTGTCATTCTGGAGGCGTCTATGCTCAGGACCAAATGCCCCACCACTCATTACTGTCATACTGGCCATTAAATTTCACACATTCGGGCCATAGCATTTCTCGGTGTTTGTCCATTTTATTGCCTATGGCAGCCCTGTCTTCTTTTTTGTGGTTAAGTGATGTTCCACTGTGTGGGTATACTCTCTGTGTTTCCTTTATCTGCTTATTAATGGATATTTAAGTTGTTTCCTCTTATGTGAAGTATGTAAAACACTGAAAGTCACCGAAACAAAAAGCAGAATGGTGGCAAGAAGGAGAAACGGGGAGCAATTGCTGTTCAAGGGCTGTAAAGTTTTAGATATGCCAGCTAAGCAAGTTCCAGGACTCTGCTGTCCACCATCGTGCTCCTGGTTGACTATATTATATGGCACCCTTGAAGATTGGTTAATGAAGCTGGGAGGCAGTGGGGACTCAGAGCCACCAAAGAGAAGCAAAACGGAGGAGTAGGAATTCTAGGGCCATAGGGAGGAGCCGGTTTAGGAGAACACTGTAGCCAGGAGAAGGTTCAAAATGGAGGAAAGTAGGGAAAACGGAGGGACTAGGGCACACTGAACAGAGGACCGAAACAGCAGTACTCAGAGACTGGTAGTTAGGGCATCACTGAGTCCGCTGGCCCGAGCGTAGAGACGACCGTTGAGAAGCCCCACTTTTTCACGTGTGAGGTTTCTCGGCTGTCTCTTCACAGCCCACGTGCAGTTTTGTATGCTCATCAGCTTCAGCCCCGCCCCCTTCTGTGGGGATCACTCTGCTCCAGTCCAGCTGGTGACTAAGTTGTTTTTCTCATATTTTAGAAAAAGTTCACTTAGAAAAGTAGGAGAGGATTAGACAGGACTGGATGGGTGGGAGGGAATGGAAAGGCTCCAGGCTTTAGGTTAGGATTCCTTTGTTGCGCAGAATGTGAGCAATACATAAACAGAAGAAGAAACCAGAAGGGAAATGGGGTAAATCCACTCCAACTTGTATACTGAGGAGTAGAGAAGGATTCACACGAAGCAGAAAAATCTGGTCAAATGTCAGAGAAGGAGGGAGGGATTGAGGAGGAAGAGAGGCAAGAAAATGAGGTGCATTCACCAGGCTTTTCTCATTGTATTATCATCACTTACGCAGAAAAATATTTCTACCTTAATGAAAATGAAAGTCTTGTGGTTACACCGATGCCAGAAAGGAAGAGAAGGGTTCAGGAAGGTGGCACAAGTTCCCCAGTGGTGCAGCTGTTAGCTAACAGTGGGGCAGGAGTGAGGGAAATGTTTTCCACTCCACGAGACAGGATGGGCTTGGGTGAGAAAAAGAAAGCACCATTTGTTGCTTCTGACAGTGCAGGATTTCAGGTAAATTTCCTGTAATGAATTTACATCACTCTTTTTCTTTTCTTTTCTTTCTTTTTTTGGTACCTAGACTCAAACTCAGGACTGTGTGCTTTGGAGGCAGTGCGGAACCACTGAGCTGAATCCCCAGCTCTTTGCATTGCTTTATGACATTCAAAACTTTCATGTTCATGGAGCACCCTGAATACATACAGTAATTCTCATATCTATCTTAACATTCAACTTTCTCCCAAACTGATGCCTTACAATTCATTTTCGAGGTAATGTTAGGTGACTCATCTTAGTTACCTAGCAAGTGTTAGCACCAACCTCTAGGCATAATTCTCTTTGACTTCCAAGCTTTTGCTATTGATACCATATTGCCTTGAAATGGAAGAAACCAAGCTTTGGCAATGCTTCCTGAACTATCAAAAAGATAAAGAATGAAAGGTGAGTAGACTGTCATAAATCTAAAACTGAATGTTTTTGGTTAGAAAGGAGGAAAAGTGTGTGTGTGTGTGTATTCATGCGTGTGTGTATGTGTTGGGTAGAAGAAAGAACACGAAGTATAACAATAAGAGCTGCCTGGACTGGCTGCCTGAGGAAGGTGGACAAGGAGTGCCCTTCGTCGGGCTGAATCACTGTGCAGCTGTAGCTCCATCCAGGCTTAGGGGCTTCGTCTCCTCAGAGCGATCAGGAGGATGCTGGTGGTCATGCCTGGGCCCATCCACGGGACCTAGGCTCACCTGGGACTTGCAGTTGGCAAGTGGAACACCTTTCAAATAACATCTGCTCCTTCCAACCATGACTCTTAATTATTATTTCCCCTCCAGGCAAACCACAGACAACCTTGAGTGTTACTCTTCAATAATACCAGCAAACGTGGCAATGGACTTGGGGGATCATTGTTACAGATGGAGTATGAAATAGCTGCAAAAAAGGACTTGTGTGGTTTGAGCAAACTGGTCTTTATACTTGATCTTTTCTCTAAAGAGAGGAAAATAGCGTCTCCTCAGAATGGGGAAGAAAGATGCATGGCGTTGTGCACTCTGAGGGCAGATAGGGAGAGTGAGGACAGCACAGTTAGATGTATTATCAGGAACAATCCTATTAGGGAGAAAGAATTGCACAATTGGACTGTGACTGACTGAGCTTTCCTGCCTGTAGATGGGCTTGGGGACTTAACTCTTGCCTTCACCTCTGGTAACAACAGGACTCCAGTAGCCCTCGTGCTGTGATGCTTCAGGGCAGAACTACACCAGGATCTACATAACTTCTCTAGGACTATTGCTGGTGTCTGCCATGCCCTTCTAGGTCTTTTGGAATGTATGGAATGAAGGATGTGCCAGGGTCAGGTCTGGGCTCTTTGCTACCCAGAGTAGCATGGATCAGGCCCAAGCTCAGCTTCTTCGTTTAACCTCATCTCTGCCTATTTTACTAATTATTTCGCCATGTTCCAGCAGACTCACAGGAGACTAGAACTTAATGCAAAGGTTCTAGTTAAGACCCCTTTCCCTGTTTCTCATAGCGGATGTGAGGGTCAGGGCAAAGGTGTGGTTGAGGTCTGCATTCAGGTGGGGTTTGGGAGGTAGGTGGGTGAGGGAGGGCAGGGCAGCCACTGAGGCAAGGTGATTGTTGTGGAACGAGGCATGAGCTCCACGTTAAGGAGCCCAGTACTTGAGGGTAGCAACTGTGAAAGAGGATCTGCTGGGTAACAGGCAGTGGTTTATACTGCCACAAGGCAGGGACTGTTTAGTCATTGTATCAGAGCATTACCATGGTCAGATGTGAGGTTGAGTCAGAGCTCGCCAAAGGGAACCTAACAAACATAGGGCACGTGTGATGTTTGCCTACACACTCTCCATGATTTGGGTGAAAGGTGATGTTCGGGACCTGACAGGACTGATGGAAAAGGTGATTCCAGAGGGATATTCAGTTCCTGGCTCGGGGCCTGCACTCGGGGCCACAGCATCGGCTCTGTCTGCCATTCCCTCCTCCATAAGCCCCTCTGATTCCTCTGGTTTCCTGTCTCCTGGTCTTTACTTTAACCTGGGGTCCCTGGCTGGACCGCCCACCTGAGTTCAGGCCTCTGCTCTTCTGCACTCACTCTCCTGCCTTCAACAGCTCAGCCAACAGACCAGATTCTGTGTGTCGTGCCCGGAGCTCTGCCCAAAGCACAGGTCTCTGGGGAAATCTGACTGTGTCTGTTCCATCCTGAGAAATGTTCATCCCGACATGTTCAAACTGAGCTCCTGGCCTTCTACACAAAATCGGTGCCTCCAACACCCCTGTTCTTCTTGGGGCCCCGAGTGCAGGCCCCGAGCCGTCCGGTTCAGCAGCCGACTGCGGCCCTTCCGACTGGAGGGGAGGAACCCAGCTCAAACCTGAGACAAGGAGTGGAGATGAGAAAGGCAGAAGGTGAGTATCAAGCCCAGGAGTAGATCGGCGGCACAGCGACTGAGGGCTGGAAGGTGGGAGGACAGGATGCTGTGGAGGAGAGAGAGGATGCCCCCCCGGAAGAGGCCCAGAAGCGCGTGCGTGCTGGGGAGAAGCCGGGAGAGATGCAGTGCAGCGGGGAGGGGACCCTGGAGCCTGCCACACAGTCACCTCGGTCTTCGGCCCGTATTACTTCAGTCAACACAGTCTGTGCTTTGCTCTCGGCTCCTGCTTTTCCCTTCTTTCTCCTTACACCATGTTTCGTGGCATCCTTAGCTGGCTTCTGTAGGTGTGGAGTTACCTCGGACGTGGGAACTATCCACCTGCCCCGCCACGGACCGCTGCTTATGGACGGGGTGATCAGGACCTACACCAACCTGATTTCTGTACCTTAAGTGAAAGCATCTGAAGAATTTTGCATTTTTCTCAGAAGAGTAAAGTCAACAAATGGAGCAGAAACTTTGCCTCCAGCCACTGGTCGTCTGCCTGGGATAGCAGCCTGTGTCTTTTGGCTGCTGTTATTGATTCAATGAAATTGTTCGCTGAAAGGTATTTTTCTGTGTTCCCGTTTCTTAAGGTTCTCTAATGGAAGAAGAAAGCAGATAATGTTTATGGTTTGGTTAGGGTTTGAGAGTTGGCTCGCCGGCCTTCATCACTATTGTTTTGTGACAGCTGGCGTGTACCCTTGGGGTGGCAAGGGTAAAAAGCACCTGCATTCCTCTGTCTCTCTCTCTCTCTTTCTTTCTTTTACTATATGATCAGGCATTGTTTTGTGATAGGTACTTGGTCTAAAAAATGCATCATTAGGCAACTTGCTGTTCAAAATCACAGAGTACGATTACATAAAGTGAGGTGGTTGTGACGTCTCTAGGGGATAAGACCTTTGGGGACTACATTGAGAATGTGGTTATGATGTGCGTAACAAGATTTAGAAACTCTTTACTTTTTATCAGTGCATACTGACGGTGCATACTGATTACATTCCTTAACCGTCAGCCTTACTCTGGCCGGGCATGGAGACCTTAACGAAGCTCTCCCTGAAGTGCGGACCCTGAAGCTCTGCAAGGTGCAGAGACCACCTGTGGAGCGGGTGCTGCAGCCCGGGTGGGGGAGTCGTCCAGGGCTGGGGTGGAGGAAGGAGCGCGCCTCAGGGCGGGAGGGCCAGGCGGAGTGGGCGTGAGGAGGGCTTCCCTCGGTGGAGCGGCCTGCTGGGGACAGTCGGCACTCGGAGGAATCAAGGTCATGCAGATCGAGGAGACGGACTCTCAAGAGATTTGGTAACGACACGCAAAGGCTGCGTGAAGCTCGAAGACTCCGGGGAGGCCGGTGTGAGCGTGTCCCGATTTTGCTGTGGCAGCGTAGTGAGGACGATGTCCTAGGTGTGCGCTCACACACGCGAGGCCGGAGCATTGTGCTTACATCCAACCTGCAAGGGTTCGTTCAGAAAGCCTTTCTGGTGAATCTGCAACTTTGCTGTAATTGTTTGGTTATTCCAAATTGGAAGCAATTTATTTTTAAAAGCACACTTTCCTTTCTCATTTTCAGAGAGTCTTCAGGAAATCTGCAGGGCTCTTAAAAGGGATGTTTCCTAGAGAGTTTGATGCGGGGTGGAACACAGTGTACAAACTTTGCAAAGGAATGAGATAAACAATATAAACAAGGAAAGGAAGTTGTGAGACAGATGCAACCACCGCTGGAGGGAGAAGTGGGAAAAACCAAACTTTTGCAGGGAGTGTTTTTAATATGATCCTCTTTGTGCTGAGAAATTTTCAGATGAGGAAACTAAGGTTTCATTTTCTGGATTTCTGGCCTCCACAACTCCTAAGTCCAGGGTCCCTCTTCCAAGTTTCCTCCTCGACCCTGGCCCTCAATGCCAATCCCAGGAAAGAATTTCAAAGTCCCCTTTCTCTTTTTCCATTTCTTTCTCTTCCAGTGAGCTTGTGCCGGTCAAGGGCTCTGGAGCCCCCGGCACTGCCCACTGCTGTTGGGAGCTGGAGGTGCGGTGAGGGGCTGCTTGCATTAACTCTTTGGGCGTCCTGCCAGCCGCATTTCTGGTCATTTCAGGGGCTCTCGGACAACGCAGCGGTCTCCGGCCTCCAGCGCTCCCGTGCAGAGGAAGGAAGTGGTCTGAATTTCCAAGTGAGCTTTCGCGTGGTGCTGTGAGTCCTGATCATTTATTAGTGCTTTAATAGCTGTAAATGAATCTCAAGTGTACGTGGAGGCCAGAGCCGGCTGGCGGTGTGGGAACAGCCCGCACTCACCCGTTTCCTGGAAATTTAGAACATTTCCCAGTTTCAGTGCTCAGAACACCAGGGTCAGTTTGGGGGTTATGGTTATTTTCAAGCTTTGAACAGACCTAAGCCTGTTCTTGGCTGATCGTGTTAGTGCTGTTTTATTTATGCCCTGCATGTTTTATAAATACTTCTTTGAAAACCCATGTTTCCATTCCATATTTTTTATTTTGCAAAGCAGCTTTATGGAGGTGTAATTCACATATAATAAATCTACATTTAAATTACCTTGTTCAGTAAGATTTTGCAAATGTACATCTTCATGTAGCCACTAGCTCAGTTAGTTAATTATGCAAGGCATAATTCCAGTGTCCCAGAAGTTCCTTCCTGTCCCTTCCTCCCCATCCAGAGACACCTGTGGATAAGATTTCTATCATTATTGCTTTCATCTGTTGTAGAAGACCATGTGAATACTGTTAGGCCGGAAGTATGGCTTTTGCACATGGTTTCTTATGTTAAACATATTTGTTGACCTCCATGCATGTTTCATGTCTGTCAATTGTTATTATCCTGTTACTTTAGTATGTACTATACTTATTTATAAGTTTATCTAATTTATTTATATTTCTTTCATTTTGAAATAACAGGCTCACAAAATACTCAGAGTTCTTATATAATACATACTCAGATTTCTCTTATTTTAATGTCTTCCATAAGTGCATTACCATGATCACAATGAGTTACACACTGATAGAATATCATTAAACTATAAACTTTATTTACATCTCTCCATCCTTTCCACTAATGATCTTTTTTTCTTTTTCTTTTCTTGTCACAGGGTCCAAGCTATGATGTACTCAGCTATGCTTTCAAAGCCCCCTCCAGTCCATGACGACTCCCCTCAGCTTTCTTCGAGGACCTTGAAACTTCCGAGAGCGCCCTTCAGGTCCTCAGAAGCCCGTCTCTAGGTTTGGCTTTTATGTTTTCTCACGACTGGACTGAAGTTACCAGTTAGGGGGAAGCGTGCTCCACAGGAACGAGTAATGTCAGTACGTCACAGTGTTGCTCTCCTGCTTAGACCATGTCCATCAGACTTCCTCACTGAAAACCCTTTTTCTCTCATTTCCATGTTCTGTTTTAGTAGCAAGTCATCATGTCCAGCCTACACTCCAGGTAAGGAGAGGAAGCTCTACTTCTGGGAGGAGCAGCGTGGAAAGGTCATAGTTACTACAGTGCTTAACAAATAGCTCCTGGGAGATGATGAGATAATGAGCCCATGTAGACAGTGGCTTCTCTTCAAACTCAGTCCACTGACTTCGAGCATTGGCCTGTGAAGTTTGCCTCCAGCAGTGATTCCTTTTGTTTTAAGGAATTGCTTTTTATTTTTTCATCTCTTCCTCACTTAATTGGAATTCTTCTGTAGGATTTTTCCTTTCTCTTCTACTTGTTGATTTGGTTAATTACACTGGAGTTGATTTATGTTTATTTATATTTTATTCTTTGGGTTGTGACTTAATGATTGTTGTTTATGGGGTCATCCAAATAGTTCCTGTTTTAACTATTGGGAACTCTTTCAAATGACCCCTATCTTTTTATTTTTAAATGTATTTTAACACTTCCTTACTTTTTGGAACTAAGTACACTAAGCTTTAGGCTCAAGTTTGCAAGTTATATTTTCACTCTTTTTTTTTTTTTTTTTTTTAGACAGGACTTGCTCAGATTTAATTTTGATGGAAATGCATTTCAATAAAGAACAATTTGAAAATTAGTGGAAACTTAAGTTCTACAATCATACAATGAGAATACCATCTGTGTATATTTATATTTTCACTCTTTATGAGCCAGAATTGACAATTGAGGCCAAGTCCCTTTTGTGGGAAAATGGTATTTAGAATCCCAAATCTGGGTGCCAAATGTATTTGTTACTACTGGGCTGTCAAAGACACTAGGCTGTTTGGAAAGCAGAGCTAAAAAACTATCATCTATCTGTCTGTCTTTCTTTCTATCTATCTATCTATCTATCTATCTATCTATCTATCTATCTATCTGCCTACTTAGCTTTTTCTAACACATGTATACACATTATTTAAGTACCTACCTTTGTGTACAGGCACATCTATTTATCTGTAGATGTGCAGTTTCTAATACACACACTAGTAACCACAAGGTTGTACTAATATTTCTGACTCCAGTGACCCAACACCACATTGTTGATTCCAACATCTCTCCTTGTGTATTTGTATTTTCTTTTTCAAACAGTAAGAGGCTTGATTCTCATTAGCTACAACCTATATACCAAATTACTCAACCCTACACATTCTGGAAGTAATTTTAGAATAGTAACTCTGGATTTTAACACTGTAAAAACATTTCCAACTAGAACTTGGTGTTTGCTTATGGTTTTTGTCTTCAATCCCATATATATTGTCAAAACGCTTTTTTTTTTTTTTATTGAGACAGGTTTTTGCTTTGTAGTTCAGCATGGCCCTCAGCTCACTATGTAGCTCAGGTTGGCTTTGAACTCACAGCAATCCCCCTGCCTCTGTCTTCTGAGTGCTGGGATTACAAACATGAACCACCATGCCCAGCACTATAGTGTGTGGTATGGATTGCTGGGATTATGGGCGTGAGCCACCACACCCAGCATTGTGGTATGTGATACCAGGGATCAATTTGGGACCTTGTGCTTGCAAGACAGATGCTGGAACCACTGAGCTAAATTCCCGGCCCTCAAAACACATTTTTTAAACAAAGATATGTAGGTCAGTTTATTATTTCTCAACCCTTTGTGGTTGAGTTCTCTACTCATTTTAATACAATTATATCCAATCGTTAAAGTCTGTATTCCATCTTCATTTCTCCCTATAATTCTGGTTGAATTTTAAAAGTTTTACATAGTAAAATTTACTTTGTGGATTACAGGTCTGACTTTTGAAAAATGCAGAGTCATGTCTCCATCAACATGGTCACATAGAGAACAATACCATTATCCCTGTGTTGTTAATTAGTTTTAGTACCGTTTCACTGAATAAATATAGCATTATTTATTTATCCATTCACTTGATGTTGGACATTCGAATTGTTTCCAGGCTTGGCTGGAAACTACAAAAGCCTTCCCTACACATCCCTATGCGAGCCTTTTTAAAGACATATGCATTCATTTATCTTGGGTAAATAATCAGAATGGACAACCAGGGTTTAAGGCAGGCATGCATTTAGCTTTTAAAAAACACTCTTCCAAACTCTTTTCCCGTGTGCTTGTACTGTTGTACATGCACTGCCAGGAGCGAGGGGTGCCTCCGGGTGCTTTGCACGCTCACCGACCCCGGGTGTCACACGTGGTAAGTGTTGAGCGGAGTCCTCCTGGGTATTTAATTTGCGCTTCCTGATGACAGCAAGTGTCGAGTGTGTTTTCAAGGCTTCTCGGCCGCACTCTCAGCCGCACGCGCGAGTGCTCTTGCCACGTGAGGCCCCGAGGTTACAGGTTGTAGAGAAGGTGTGCGTATCTTTGAGGGACCGTCGCTCTGGTGTGCATACAGTACAGTTGGCTATTGTTTATTTGCTGAAAAACAACCGTGTTGTTTCCAGTACTTAGCTCTATGGCTAAAGCTTCATGAACATTCATGGCCAGGAGTCTCTGTCAGGGATGAGCAGCCTGGTTTCCCCATGTTTTCTCTGGTATCTGAGATTTTCATGAGACTTACGAGTCATTCTGACAGGTGGATAACAGTACACGTGTGGTTTTAATGTGCATTTCCATCATGGCTAATGTAGAACATGTTTTTCTACATATACAACATTGCACATAAGTGAAGACAGAAATGAAAAGAAGTCCTCAATCATTTATTATTTGGTCTCAGAATGTGAAGAGGTAACAGTAGATACAAAGTGTAGCTTCCTTTTCCTGTTATCTTTCCATTTCCCTAAGTCCTCCAACTCCCATGTTTTCTACTGAAGGGTCTTGCAGATACCTGGAGACTCAAACATAGTACTTGTTACCTGAAGGGTTCAACAGAGTCAGAAAAACAGTGGGAAGTTTGATTTCTCATTTGGAAATATCCCAAATGATTGTTCCTGGGTGGATTTCTGAGTAAAATGAAGAATGGAGATAAAGAGTAAGCACTTTCTATTCTATTTTGCTTTGAAAAACCGGAAATGGCTATAAAAATGTTACTATAAGAGCTTTCTTTTGCCTTTAAAACTAGTTCAGCCCTAGAACAAATCTGGATTTGTACAAAGAAATACGTTACTATGGTGCCCCCTAGTGCCTATTTTCAGAGCAAAGAACAGAATTGAGGTAGTATTCAGTGCACAGATTTTCAAAACGCAGACACTAGTGTTTTGGAATCAAAGTTGCTCATGAAAATATATTAGAAAATATTTTTTTTCCCTAGGAACACTCAGTCACTTATAAAGAGTACATACTATTGGCTGAAGAAATAAAATCTACTTTAACAGATAAAACATACTAAGTACTACTAACCCCCCTCCCGCTTCCTGTGCTGTACTCTCGGGAAGTTCAGGACATGATGAGGAGTGTAGATTCATAAGTGGGATAAATTCAGTGATAAGCATTTGTGCCACAAAGGAGGAGAGAGGGGAGCAGAGGGTGTGGGAAAGAGGTGGTGACCTCTGATTTCTGCCCCGAAAGATGGCTCCCCATTTGTTAGGCAAGAGGTAAGATGACCACTTCAGGACAAAGCCGGGGTGGGGGTGGGGCGAAAGACAGGACTTACTGAGGAGCTCGGGGCAGTGGCTTCCATCATCAAGTGTGTCGCGAGGGAAGAGCTTGAACAGGCTTTGGAAGGGAACAGGAGGAGTGTTCAGGAGGCAGAGGTGCAAAGACAGTGGAGGCGAGGAAGCCGGGCGTGTGTGCCACACAGGGGCTCACAGGAGCTTCTAACCTGGGAGGCGAGAGGCCCCCGGAGCTGGCACGGAGGCGAGACTGAAAGGGCCACTCAGGGATAAATCTACTGCAAAGTCCAGGAAGAGAAGAGTGAACAGTGTATCCGGAATATTACAGCAGAAACACAAAACAGGGGACCAGAAGGCCTTTGTGATACACTTGAATGCGTTTCGTAGCCAGCTGAATTAGGATGTGGGAACACTGGGCTGAGAAAGGCATATAGAACCGCTCTTCCTGGGGGAAACACCTTAGCAAGGAGACACAGTCTCAGGGAGGAAGAGGACTGGCGTGAAGTCAAGTTAATGATTAAAGGTATTGAGTTTACCCTGAGAAAAGTTCAGTGCGAGACGTCTACAATGCATGTAGGTGGAGGGAGATTGTACCAAAGAGAGGAATGCGGCGACTGGAATACGGCACGATGGAACTGAACAGGAGGATGCAGGGCCGGGAAGCTCCATAGGGCCTTATGCACGGGTCACCGGCTAGCATGAGTCCTTTCGTTAGCAGAAATGGGACTTAAAATGAACCCCTTTTGGGGTGTCCTCGGTCTCAAAAGGGCAGTGAGACAGGCTCAGTAAATGCAGGGTGAACAGACAAGAGCGCCCTGTGGGGCTGACATGTCTGTAGCCCGAGCAGTGAAGGCTTTGATCCAGAATTCTACAAAACACAGACCAAGTTTTGTTCCGCTGTTAGCTCTATGGGGCGTTTGTCAGCCCAAGTGAAGATCACAGTCTTTAGCAAAAATTGCTTGTAAGTTCCCGACCACCTTAAGAAAAAACAGCCATACTTTTAATGAAAAGTAGGCCGAGGGGCCAGAGGCTGCTCGTCCCTGATCCCCAAGTAGACCCGGGTGTGACATCCCTGTGGTAGAAGGAATTCACGGAGCCCAGAAATCTCACACGCACGCCTAAGCCTAATGCCTTAGCGCCTCTTCATGATAATCACTCCACTTTCTGAGAGTAGCTAATAATCAAAAGGAGAAGACAGACTGACAGAGGGCAAAGTGAGAACAGGGTCAGGGACAAGAGCAATAAAACCTGATTAACATTTAAGACATAAGCAGAAGAAAACAACACAGAAGCCCGAGAGAAAGGGGGCACAGTCCTATAGACACATCAGGCAAGGGTGAGAAGACGTGACTAATTCCAGTAAAAATCTGTAGGAGGGAGGGTGCATCTGGGCCAGGGATTTGGCTCAGTGGTTCTGGCACCTGCCTTGCAAGGGCAAGGTCCTGAGTTCAACTTCCAGTACTACAAAAAAAAAAAAAAAAAAAAAAAAGGAAGGTGCAGTTAGCATGGTAAAGGCCCACAGAAGAATGATCAGGCAGAAAGGGGAATAAAACTGCATGTGGTCTGTCCTGACCAATACAAACTGGGCATTTTATTTTTCTGTATGTGATATATGTTTGTGATATATAATAATTGCAACCATCTTGGCGAATTAGTACATAAGTGTGTTGCATCTTGGTCATTTTTACCCTCCCATCCTTGCCTACCTTCATCAACCCCCTTCCTACCTCCATGAGGTCTGTCTCCCTGTGTCCTATCAGCACCCTGTTGATTTGCTCTTTGAATTATTTTAGATTCAAGAGAGAACAGTGTGGAAGGAGTGCGAGGGTGGAGAAGTCAGAGGCGGCCGAGTGCAGCCAAATCTGAGGCTCATCGTGTCTTGTTCTTTCTTCTTCCACATAGGTGAGGTCTGTTTCAGAGCTGAGGCAGCCACTGGTCTGTTGATGGAAGAGGTGCCGATATGACAGACCTGACACAGGAAGGCTTTCCCTTGATAAGAGGAAGCGAGTGCTGTGCTGAAGAAGAGCCAGCTACTCTGCCTCTGTTCCTCTTTCCTTTGCAAGTAGCTGTGTTGATTCTGAGTTGTCTGTATCTGAGTTGTCATGGCCACCTTGGCCACAGCAGTGGCCACAGGGGATGCCCTTGGTGATGAAAGTGTAGCCTGAGAAAGGCAAGTGAAAGGAAGGAAAGACCCTACATCTCCGGAGATACATTGTGCATCTCCCAGCCTCTTATGGGAATCAATGATATTACATTTATTTGGGAAACTTTTGCTTGTGAATTGTCTCTTGAAACCATAAGGAAGACAAATAATAGGTGGAGGAGGAGAACAGGAGCATTATTTTTTTTTCAAGAAAGCGTCATGGCTTGTATCTAGATGCCCAAACCTCCTGTGGTTATAGGTGGTACTTTTTGGAGGTGGTTTGGTCAAGGGTGTGAGATGCTGGGATCAAGAATGCCATGCTAGAACTGAAACAATATGCTGCTAGGGTTAAGGGTGTGAGATAGAAAAATGGCTGCTACTGCTGCTTTCTTGCTTCCTGCTGCCTCATGCCTGCCTGCCATGGACTATTTCTGTTCAGCCATAGCAACCTGCCTTGGAGCCAGGCAACTATGGACTGAAACTTTTACAAACTGTAAGCCAGGTAAATCTTTCCTCCTTTGGACACCAGTTATTTTGTCTCAGCAGTGAGAAAGGTAACTAAAATAGAATCCTTCATGGGAATGAAAAGCAAGAAGTGGGTCAGTAGCTACTTGGCTACTTGTGATGATGCATCAGTGAAAGTTACACTCAGCTTTTCACATGCTTCCATGAAGTGGAAGAGCTGTTGGAAAACTTTTAAATAGAAAAGATATGATTAGAAGCTCACAAGAAGGAAAAATTGAAGCCACAAATAGCGGAAGGGACGTCTTGTCTTTTAATAAAAACTGAAGAAAAACTCTAGGTGAAGATGTGTTTGGGATTATGTGAGGAAAAGAATTTGTAGTGAAAAGAAACTTGCCCCATGTTTTTTATTTTCTTGATGTAAATGACAAACAGCATAAAGAAACAATGAAGGTTGGGATTAAATTTAGAAGTGGAAGAGGGAATATGTCATAAGGAGAAGAAAAGTTTTGCTTCGGATCCTTGAACACTTAGCATAGAACAGACACTGTAACAGTGTATGACGCTGATTTACTGTATTAGTAAGTATTTGAGCTGTAGTGTTGTTGAGCCAATCCAGGGCAGAAGATGAGCACAGTGAAAAAATACAGCGTTGTGAAGCTAAAGGTCCCAGTGATAGGGTGCTTAGGGATGGATCCTAAGAGCTAAGTTCTTATGGAGAAAGAAGAGAAGCCAGCAGTTTCAACCCACTGATTGGGAGCAAAAATAAACCTAGCTAAAGAAGAAGATGATGAAAGAGAAGGATACCGATTGGGAATATCGAATGGTCTGTCCAGGCACAGTACATGACTGATGGAATGAGGCCTATATGTGCTTTCTGGTGAGGCTGAATCTTCCCTTTCTCCCTTTGGTTCCCTTTGTCCACTCTTACTTCTTTGACCTCTTTGCAGTCTCTCTCTCTTTCTCTCCTCCTTCTCTCCCTCTCCCTCTCTCTCACTCTGCTCTTTGTCTTGGTCTCTCTCTGTCCACACTGCCAATCTTTTACTTTTGTAATTTGTATATATTTTTTGGAGACAGGGTCTCGCTTTGTAGTTCAGGTTGGCTCTGAGCTCACTATGTGGCCCAAGCAAGCCTCGAACTCAGCAATCCTCCTGCCTCTGCCTCCCGAGTGCTGGGATGACAGGCGTGAGCCACCACGCCCGGCTAGTGCATCTTTTTCTAGTTTTCTAAGTGGTCTGCTTTTGTATATTACTGTATATACATGTGACTTCAACACTTTATCACTTCAAGTTAAATGTAGAAACCCATTTATATTCCTTTTCTGTCTCCTTTTTAAAATGTTGTTGTCTTGATGATCTGATTGTTATAACCTTTGCTCAGTGATGAAATACGACTCAAATTGCATATTTATTTTCCTTCTTTCAGCTGACTGAGATGTTAATTTATATCAGCGGATTGGCTTGTAGTCATGTTTAAATGCCCAACACCACCATCACACACCTTCGCTGGTGTGCGCAGCAGCAACGTCTGTCCTCTCGGGGTCACACATCTCTTTTCTGAACAGTCTTGGGGATTTTCAGTTTTCTCACTTATAAAATGGAAAGGTCTCAAACGGATATTCTTCTAGTTTGTTTCCAACCATAAAACTCAGCTGTTGTTGTCACGGGGCGTATTTCTTGAACAAAGCAGAAATTATAACTCTGAGTCATAATTTGTGTGAATGTTGTCAGACTTTAATCTGTGTGGTATCTTCCCAGCTTTGATGAAGTCATGCAAGTTTTTAGTTCTGTCCTTTATTGGACTAAAATCTGTCCCTCTGGGAAAAATTTTCCCGGCGTCATAATTTTTTCTATAGAACCAGTTTAATCCTGACAGAATGATTTGAAGCTTAAAGGTGAGAGCTGGTTAGCATGTCTAATCCCCACCTCTGTGTCTCTCTTCTCTTTCCTTGATCCTCCCACTGTTTTCAGTGCTGGGTATTGAACCTATGGCCTTGACTGTACCAGGCAGGTGTCCTAGCACTGAGTCACATGCCTACAGTCTCCCACTTCTGTATCGGAGTGGATTGCTGGGCAAAGAGCTGTTCTGACATTCCAAAGCTCTGCAAGCCAGTGGGAAAATTCTATGAACTAGAGCTTTAATGGTTGATTATTCCTAACTTCTCTGTAATCACTGAAGTTTCAAAATAAAACCTAAATTTATAGATAATTTATAACTTTATTTTAGTTTTTTTTTTTTGAGACAGGGTCTCGCTTTGTAGTTCAGGCTGGCCCTGAGTTCACTATGTAGCCCAGGCAAGCCTCGAACTCAGCAATCCTCCTGTCTCTGCCTCCCGAGTGCTGGGATTACAGGCGGGAACCACCACGCCTGGCACTATAGTATGTGGTGTTGATTGTTGGTGGGCGTGTCTCCACACCCAGCATTATATGTGGTTACCGGGGATCGAACTCAGGACCTTGCGCTTGTGAGACAGGTGCCGGAACCACTGAGCTAACCCTCCAGCCCTATTTTAGCTATCTTTGTATCCCAATCATTTTGTTAGGCTCTGGGATTCCTCCTGCTCTCTACTTACCCAGTGGATGTTGAGGTTTAATCATTAACCGGTACAACCTACCACAGAGAGGGCACTTCCCAGTAGCTTTCATTCCCAAATTCTAGGACAGCTGCTCTTAACAGTGAGCTCCACCTTATTCTGAGTCACATAGGAACGAAACTAAGCCATGATGCACTAAATGTGACTTTGTAATGGTGTGTTCAGTTTTGTGGATTTTTAACCTGTATTTTTTGCAAAAAGCAACTGTCTTAGTTACTTTTCTGGTTTCTGAGACAAAACACCCAACACTCAAAGTGAAAGGAGGAAAGTTTATTGAATTTCAGGCCCTTGACTCACCGTCTGTAGAGGTTTCACTTCATGGTCACTTAGCTCTAAGGCGGGTAGCGTGGCTGAGGGGAATCACGGAGGAGAAACTGTTTATGGCAGGCAGAAGGCAGCGAAGCAGTGAAACAGCAAAGAAATCGCAAGCAAGCAGCAAGCCATGGCAGCAGCTCCTGCCTCTCCCTTTTATCCTTTCTAGGATGTTGGCCCCTTGGTTGGTGCCACCAACACTCGGGGAAGGTCTTTCCATTATCCACACCCTGAACTATGCCAAACCAATCAGCAGATTAAGTTCGTAATCACACACCCTTAATCTCAGCATCACACACCCTAGATCCACCCACTTCTGAAAAGCCCCACCTGTGACCACATGAGGCTTTGTGGGGCTGTCTAGACATAGGCTGTAATGGCAACTCATGGCTTCTCTTGTGATCCCTTTCCTCCCTGAGTGGAAATTGGGGCAGATGCACCTCAGATGATACCTAAAGTTGTTTTTTTTTTCTCAGAAATTTTTCACATGTCATTTGCATTCACATTTCATGATCAAGAAGAGTTACATGACCACACTGACTTCCGCAGGATAGGAATGTATACTAGGACCTGAATATTTTGAAAAATACTAGACAGCATGTGGACTCTAGCCTGAAGGAGCGAACTGACTAGTGCAAGAGATATAAACAAATAAGAACTAAATTCTAGAGACGTTGATGCTAGTGACATAGATGGTGATCGGAAACAGACTTTTTATATACATTTAAGACCACTTCATTTTTATCTCAGACGAGCAGAGTCTGGTCACTGAGAAAGTGCAGTGTGGGGGGTAGAAGTAAGTTGTGCAGAAGTGTTACGCCATTGATCTGGTTAAAGCTGAGTGGACCTGAATACCAGAGATCAGAGTTGGAAGACATCAGACCTCTGACTTCAATCTAGAGTTCTTCTGGAGAGAAGAATAATAGTCATTGCTCTTACATTAGCACCGCAATAATGAAAGAAATTGTATGTGCTGTTTGCTTAAAAAGTCAGCTTTCTTATAGAATATATTTGAAAATTTCTCACTGTTTTCTGATTTTAACTGGAATCTGAGGTCAAAGACTTGACTGATGTCCATGGCCAAATATCCTGGAAACATAATAATAATAATAAAAACTTGTCAGAAAGCAGCAACCTCCCAAATTCAACATTTCCTAAACTGTCCTGATTTCTCAAGAGATTTTCTGATAGCATCACTTACTGTCATTGGATTTACAAGGCATTTTACCTATATATTATGTTACTATTTTGGCCAACTTGGGCTGCTATTACAGAGCTCCAGAGGCTGGATGGCTTAAATAACTTATATTTCTCTGTTCAGAGTTGAAGATGTGGAAGATCAGGTGTTGGCAGAAGTGGAGTATGGTGAAGGTGGTCTTCCTGATACTACTCTTCTCTGAGGTTGCTGGAGCAGAGAAAGAGAAACCTTTTTCTTAGAAGAACACAAATCCTGTTGAGGAGGGCTCCATTCTCATGGCCTAATGGCCTCCAGGCCCATCCCCATGTATCTCACGCTGTCTACTAGAGTTTCAACATTTCGATGTGGGGAGAACACAACATCCAGTTCATGGCAACTGCCTCTGTGCTGCGGTTACCGTGCTATACTCAGAGCAATATGCGGGACGTGCTAAATTCTGGTGTGAACGTTAACAACTGAAGGTTGGGGTTCCCTCTTTTTGTAGAGATTCTTCCCATTGCCTTGGAACTTGGGGGAGCAGCAGTGGCAGGGACGAGGACAAGCTGGAAGTAGATTCTGTCTTGTCTTGCAGAGGCGGCCAGCTGTTGCCTGAGGGTGGAACCTGGCCTGCCACCTGCTTTATCGCCAAGATCTTGTTGGGATGCAGCCGGCTCGTTTGTTCACATATTGCTTAATGCTGCTCTGCACTCTGACAGGCCATTCGGCCCACAGAATGTAAGCCTTTCGCAGACAAAGTAAGTGCACCAAGCTGTGTTCTTCTCCCGTTCCAGAGTTTTTACTGCGGAGACTGTTGACCCTTCAAGGAAGATCAGATTCTAAAATCAGTGTTTAGTGAAGATAAAAGGAAGCAGGAGATTGGCTTTTAGTGCGCAGTTAACTTGGCCACTGGGTGTCTCTCTTCCCTAAACTTTACAAGGAGGCGTTAAACCAGACATCAGCCAAGTGGGGCTGTGACATACCAGACAAATATTGACAGTTCCTAAGGCAACCGGGTAAAGTATTGTCCAGAGGATAATATAGGCGCCAACCGAGCATGCCAAGTTTCTCACATAGGGGAGATACAGGGACAGAAAAATGAATGAAAAAATAACATTTTGAGACCTCTGTTTAACTGTAGTTTAAGAATATCTCACAGCTGATGTTTAAATCCTCTGTTCCCTTCTTTCAATTTTTCTAGAAATTAACACCTTGAGAACTCAGGGGCCCTAAGTCAGCTCTAATGCATCCCAAGGGGGTAATCCAAACCGTACTGTAATGTCATGGCCAACTGTAAGGCCATGTGTATTTCTTGGCTTGTGCAATATAATCACGTATATGGTTTCCGCAATACTTCTTTTTGGAGATTTCTTGTTATTCTACCTTGGGGACAACTGGTCTACTTTTTTCTTTGCCTCATGCAACATAGCGTGAGAGGGTTTTTTATCTGTGCCTAAACTTGAGCTTTGATTGTTGGTTAAAATTAGGCTTTTACCTTTATACTAGTGCAGGGCTTGTCAATAGTGGTACTGTCAAATTGGGGGAAAATACTTCCTTGGTGTGGAGGGCTGTCCTGCAGAAGGTGCTTAGAATCACCCCTGGCCTCCTCTTACTAAAGGTCAAAGGTAGCTCTTCCATAGTTTTGACTGATCTCTAGTCATTATCAAGCCTCCTTTGGGAAGCAAAATCGGCCCTGTTTGAGAATACTAAACCAGGTAAATCCTAAACCATTTCGTCTTTGTATTTTCTAAAGCATTCTCCATTGGAAGTCAAATTTCAAATTACTAGTGGGAGAAATTATGGAAACTCAAGTGTCCAAACTGTAAAGGAGAAGCTCTGCTTTTCTCCAAAATTAAAAAGTCCAGAAAGTCTAAATATTCATGAACCCAGAGAGATCACTCAGCAGGAAACACTTTCCCCATGAGACACACAGGCAGATCTCCCAGAGGAAATGTCGGGGTCCTTATCTGGACAGTTCAGATCTCCTGCCGCTTGAGTGCTCTTAGACAGTGTGACATCACCAGGGATGGTTCCTGACCATGCCCGGGCTTTGCTGTCCCTAAGCTTTTCCAGTGAGTAAGAGTGGCTCTTTCAGTTTGAGCAGATGGAATTGATTATAGCATGGCATCTAGGAAAATTCTACATCTGACATTTGTCTTCTAGAAAACCCTCACCCTGTCCACAGGCCTTGTAAACTGCCCAGATCTGAGTCTCTCTTGAAGGCTGAGAAATTCCACTTTCCCCACTGGACGGGAGGGGCTGGCTGAGGTCATTATGACGATTCATAAGCAGCATGTTGGGCAGTTACTCCCAAAAGAACTTGGGATATTGATTTTATGCATGTCATGTTAAAGATGGAGCAGTGGTAATTGTGCTTTGTATATTACTTCTTGAAGGTTTTAGATGAGATGGCTTTGCCACCAACGTCACTGACTCATTCTTATTAATCTTTTTGAAAAGGGATTGGTGTGTTTAAATGAGCTCATCCAAACAGCATTAGTTACCCTTCACCGATATTGAGGGGAAACTGGAATAAAGCATGATTTACAGAAAATAGAAATCTCACCCTCATTTCTTTATTTTTTTGGATGGGTCAGTCATCTCCAAAATGGGCTATGGTTTGCAAAGTCTTTACAAGTGTGCTGTGGCTGAGCATATCTCCAGCCTCCATCAATGAGTTGATGTCTTCTTAATGGGCACTGTCTTTGCTAAGTTCCCTAGTGGAGACTGAACGGCTTTCTGGGAAAGAGCAAAAGCCACAAAGCCAGCAAGATCCCTTTCTAGTCCTTAAATTAAAGATGCAAGTTCTCTGAGGGAGACATGACCAATGGTCTACTTAGCGGTGCGCACGGTGTGTGGACTACTGTGTGACATTTTGTAGAGAAGTAGAAAGAGTTAAATGACCCCATCTAGGGTTGTGTATGGCCTGTAATCATACTACGGTCATTTCAGATTAAGCATGAGATTTCTCACTGTACTCTTACTGGTGGACCAAGGCTTTTTCTTACATGTGCTTTTCTAGAGATTATTTTCCTGTGTTTGCCTTCAACCTCTTAAGGCTACATGTGATCCCAAATATGGTTTTCTAGCCTGGTAAAAGCAATTTAATGATTTATTCTAGAAAAACGTCATCAGTGCTCACATTGTGCCAATGTTACAGCTTGATGTGATCTCCATGCACCGGTGGATTGGAGAACACCTACCCTTAACCTTCTCAGAGAAAGAAAGTAAGGCATTGATATGTGAAGGAGAAAAGAAAGGGAGGTAAACATGAAAGATTGGAAACAAAGCTTTTAATATTATTCTGGATGATTCCTTATGAGTCTGGTGAGTCCCCTATCCTTTAAATTCAATCATGCAATAAATGGGAACTATCAAATGGGGGAAGCCTGTGAATAGGCTTTCATTCTGTAGAAATCTTGAGTGGTTGAAGATGTGAGAGCCTGTTAAAGGTTTTCATGTGTAATAAAACATACCTGCTTCCGAGTTTACAGTCCACATGTAAAAAGTTATGTATATCTAGATAGACAAGATAGACTTGAGAACCTGTAACAGAATTTAGAAGTCCTTGCTGTTACTGTATTATTCAGAGTGAGCTTGTAAAGTTCGGTGGTCATCTAAGTCAAATAATGTAATTTTCCCTCCTCAGAATATAAGAAAATACCTGCTAAGAACATTTTCAAACTATTCATCAAGGGAGAGAAAGACAAAAAGCTAGAAGAGTAGATGAAAATCTGAAGTGATGTTTAGGACACCTTGTAAACCCGTAGCTAACTTATATAGTATTGAAGAAACATGTAGATTAGTATGATATTTGGGGAGGAAAAAACCATCTATTAAAAGCTCATGTCATTATGAAAGTCATAGAAAATAATATTGGGACTTTGGTCCTAATGTTGGCAGTCTTTCTTTGAGCATTAAATAGGTTTCACTAATCAGTCTAGTTTGTACTGTAGTTCAACTCTTTTGTCAGACAAGCTGTCCAAAATTATAAGAATTTATCTGGGGTGATCTGCACAAAATGATAAGAGGTATCTGCTCAGAAGTGAGACAGTTTCAAGTTTTGAAGGAGTAACAATGTTAGGTAATAAATACATTTTTCTTGGATATATGTTATGTAGGGTGATTTTGAAAAAATTAATGAGGTTTACAAGTAGACATTATTTTTAGCAGATTGAGTGGGTGTTGATGAGTTAGTAACTCAGGTCACAAACAAGTTGCTTGAAGTTGATCATTTTACAAGAATGATCTGAGCAATCCAATGAATCCGTGTGAGAAGCTGTGTGCTGTGCCTCCATACCCCCTTTGAGTAGCACAGCTAAGCAAGTGCTGTAGTAAGAAGCAAGTTGGGTTTGTTGATTGGTGGGATATAGTTTCAACAGCTGAATCCCAGATGACCTTTTTGCATCTCTAACGTATTTTTGAAGATGTCTGTAGCACAGTTTACGAAAGCCTCTTATTCCTCCACCAGCTCTGAAGGGTAGTTTTGCAGGGTACATCAGTCACGCTTTCCCCTTCAATGAAAAAGGCTGGCAACGAACGTGAGAAACTTGGTGGGTAGAATCTGAGGCAGGTCTTACCGGATGAAGATCTTAGAAGGCGGAGGCGAGGGAGGGAAGACATCCCAGGCGACCCAAGCGCGGCTCACGCGTGGACCGGAGTCGGGGCTGCTTCAGACCGAGCTCCCTGGTGTTTGCTTCCTCTGGAACCCCTCTGGAACTTGGGGGACACCAATAGTGGGCCTCAGCTGAAGAGCATCTACTTCCACGCACGTGGTGATCAAGAGGAAAGGCGGGAAGGGTTATAAACCTCGCCTTGGGAGTGGAGTCTAAGCACAGATTCATCCACTTCGCAAGACTCGCTTCGCGAGGCCAAGGGCGGTGCTGGCATTGCCCCAGCTCCTTCCGGGGCGGGGCCTGGGATGCTGCGGGGAGCCGCGCGCTGGGGCGGGGCCTGGGACGCTGCGGGGAGCCGCGCGCCGGGGCGGGGCCTGGGACACTGCGGGGAGCCGCGCCGGGGCGGGGCCTGGGACGCTGCGGGGAGCCGCGCGCCGGGGCGGGGCCTGGGACGCTGCGGGGAGCCGCGCCGGGGCGGGGCCTGGGACGCTGCGGGGAGCCGCGCGCCGGGGCGGGGCCTGGGACACTGCGGGGAGCCGCGCCGGGGCGGGGCCTGGGACGCTGCGGGGAGCCGCGCGCCGGGGCGGGGCCTGGGACGCTGCGGGGAGCCGCGCCGGGGCGGGGCCTGGGACGCTGCGGGGAGCCGCGCGCTGCCGGCACCGACTGTCCCTCCTAGCAGCGCAGGAGGCCGAGCTCGGTTTCCGCGCAGCAGCTGAGTCTCCAGGACCGCGTTCCTGACCGTCCTCGGTCTCAGACTTGCTGACAGGGGAGCGGTGGTCTGGGGTGAAGAGCTGCACGGGGTCTCCCTGGCTTCGGTGGGGCTCTGCCTTGCGTGGTGGCAACATTCACAGCGCGGATCTGCCACAGCTGGGCAGCGGCTCCTGCAGTCATGGGTACCTGTTGCTCTGCCCCGGGAATTAAACCTGGGCCCTCACCCTGAGTTACTTCCCCAGACTTTTAACAAACCTATGTGGTTTTACTTTCGGAAAGTGTCTTGCTGAGTCACTAAGTGGCCCAGTGTGGGAACTGAGCCTTCGTCCCTCCCGCTTCCGCCTCTCACGGTTCTGGTATTACAGGCATTCAGCCGCGGGCTTAACTGTGCATTTTTGAGGACCCACCTCTTGCTTCGCCAAAGGGAGTACGTACAGGCGGGGATGTAGGCCACCAGGTGGAGGCAATAAGTATACAACGTGCAGATTTGAAATGTAAAGATTCAGAGCCTGGCTTTATTACATAATAGATTTGTGGTCCTTTGCAAGCTGGTCACCTCTCAATACCCTTATCTTCCTCATCAATAATTTTGTGGTGAAATAGTAGGATTGTTACAAGGACTGACGTCAGTGAGGTCATCTGTGCACACACTCTGTGTCGTGCCGGGGTCCTGACAAGCCTAGTGTATGCTGGTGTACTCCCCTCCTTTAAAAACCTTCTTTGTAAATTTTGAATATTCTAAAATTAGCATTGAGCACTTTTTTGCGTTTCAGAGAGGGACATCTCAGAATTGATGGTGTGTGCCAGGAGCACTGACAGCAATGCATAGATTAATAGCACATCATACAATCAGCAGCGCCTAGAGAGAGATAAAACCTGGAATGACTGTTATTATTGCTAATTTGACTGCAGGAAGTATGACAAGATGCAAGGGATTTCCTGTAAATATGGCACATTATTTTCCTTGAAGATTTCACTTGAAGATTTAGGTTGGAAAAGTTGTGACATTTTAGATGCTTTTTTTTTATATTTAAAGGCTTATAGATAACTTAAGAAAAAGTTATGATTGACCTGAATTTTCAAGAGAAAATGTGATGCTCTATACCAGCTTAGTCTTGAGACATTAAGTTTCTGTAGCGGGTCTTCAAGATAGCTCAGTATGCTGAGCTGTTTGAAACCCAGTGTTGAAAAATCTGAGAACAATTTACGTGACGACACAGTGGTGAGAAAACCCAACGAGCCAAAGGTAGGACTGAAGAGCGGAGATACGGAGCTGCAGCTGCTGGGAGACTAACTGTCCCAAGACTCGGTTCAGCTCCCGGGAGGCAGCGCTCGGCCTTATTGGAAACAAGAGGATATTTGTCAAGAAATCTTCTTAAAGCAGGTGAATGCCAAGTAGTTTCATGACTACAACAGGGCATTTGGGGAGATACCGTAGTTTCTGCATCTTTCAGAGAGGTCTTACCGAGCTTTTGGTGAAACTAGAACTTCCCTTTGCTTGGGCTTCCTGTGCCCGGCCGCAAGGGCCTCGCGGAGGATGCGGCTCCTCACGAGGAGTCGGGGCCGCCGTGGAGCTCAGTGACCCTCCCTGAACCCGGGCGCAGAGCTTGGGACCCTCTTCCACACTTCTGAATTTATGTTACAAGCAGAGCCTGCATTTGATTTTGCTCATAAAACATAACTCCAGGCAACATCTTCTTCCTGGATTATAAAATATTTCTTTTAAGCTCCTTCCTGGGAACTGGAGGGAGCGTGGCTCCTCCTGTGGAAGCTTGGCATCAGAATGGACCTCTGCGTGTTTTGCTGAGTGCCCCAGGCTGCCTGCCGCTCAGACTTGCATTTTCCTGTCCTAAGGAGGAAGACCTGCATCCCTTAGGAAGACTGGCACAATATTGCTGTCCTCATCCTTTGCACCTCCTGATTATGCCTGGAACAGCTGGCTCAAGGTAACAGTAGTTCACAGCCCCTAGCTGGAAGCCTGCAGAGAATTCTTCATTATTTAGAGGTCAGCAAGAGCCAGCACAGTTACTGAAGTGACAATTGAATTTCGTGACCCCTCTGTGCTCAAACCAGCAGAGCAAGGTCCGTAAGAACCATGCGAAGTGGGCAAGATGAATACATTTCCAACAATGATGGATCTTCAGACCAAGCTCCACAGCTCACAGCCAGAAGGATATACAGGTCTGAAGACTCGACTGCTGGTCCTGGGCTCTTTGGAGAGAAGCTTGTCCAGAAGCTCGGTGACAGGTTCCCTCAGCGAAGATGTAGAAGGAAAACTAGCCACGGTCCGGAAGCCTCTACCAGCACCTTCTCTGATAACCTCGTCGGATATAGACATGTGCGTGAGGAGTTGTCTCCTCGAGGAGGCAGAAATGTCCTTGCACCGTTGTTTCATTGAATCCTCGTGTGGAAAAATCACCAAATAATTTCTTTTCTTTTTTTTTTTTGCTTTTGAGACAGGGTCTCGCTTTGTAGTTCAGGCTGGCCCTGAGCTCACTATGGTGCCCAGGCAAGCCGCCGCGAACTCAGCAATCCTCCTGTCTCTGCCTCCTGAGTGCTGGGATTACAGGCGTGAGCCACCACGTCCGGCACTGTGGTATGTGGTACTGATTGCTGGTGGGCATGAGTCTCCACGCCCAGCATTATATGTGGTTACCGGGGATTGGACTCAGGACCTTGCGCTTGCGAGGCAGGCGCCAGAACCACTGAGCTAACCCTCCGGCCCACCAAATAATTTCTGATGATAATTTTCAATGAGGTGTACCTAATTGCTATATGGATATTCAGTGCTTTCAAAAATGTCACATTCAGAGAATGATCTCAATGGTCTAACTACTTTGCAATGCTGTTTCTAAAAGGGAACATTCATAGTTTGGGAACACAGCAAAAAAACGAGAGCTATTGGAATTGTTTTGGTTGCTGAAAATATACTTGGCATCCGGCACTGCGGCACTGCGAAGGGGAGAGCGCTCTGTCTCCCGGCCTAGCAGACCCGCAGTCTGACCTCCACCTTCTTCCTTTGCCGTGTCCTTAATAGGTCATTGAGTCACTTTATCTTTCTCTGTAAAAATGAATCAGTAATCCCTGCCTCTGTGCACTGACCAACTAAAATCAGGAGAGTGCCCGGTTCTGCTATGTGACGGCTGTCAGTTACAGGCCCGGTAAGCCCCAGGCACAGTCAGACGGTTGGCAGCACATACTAACCTGTATCCCCGCATAGTTAGGGTCCCAGCTGCCCGGGACAGAACTGACTTTACAACCAAGAAGGGTGGAGTCTCCAGAACCAGCTCAGACAAGGACTGATTAGATTAGAGCTGTTGGCCACCCTATCATTCAAGGGCCAGAGAGCCAAACTCAGGACAGTGCCAGTTCCCGAACAGCCTGTGACTGGCAAAGCACGAGCCCAGCACTCAGACCCAGGCCGGCGTCACCTTCGGCTGTGTTTTCTGCAGTCTTAATCTGTCCGCTCCGTCAAGATTGCTTACTTGGGGTATTATTGGTGGGATGTCCCACACTTCGCAAATATTTGTTCGTCAGACCGCGTTTCCCCCGCCTAGAGTGGTAACTTCAGGAGCGCGTGTGTGCGTTTGTGCATTTGCACAGTGAGGGGTACAGACGGTGAGCGTGAAAGTTGGAGCACCTAACATTTATTTCAAAGAAAGGTCTACCTTTCGTCAACACACAAGCCCTTCATTCCTTTCTCTCTCCACGTGTTCAGGTCCATAGAGAGGTCCTGCTCCACGTTGGAAATAGAAGGAAGACTGAGACATGGGCCCCCGTTTGCACACGTGTGTGCACAGGCTCGGCGTGAGGTAGTGAGCGCACCTGCACACTGCGAGTGCACCGGGCTTGTCTGCTTTAGGCACCAGCTGTGTTCTCTGACCCGGAGGTTTTCTGTCTTGTTACAGCAAGTAACCCCTTTTCACGACAGCCTTCAGCTGGGCGAGCTACCATATCAAAGTCCTCCGTATCTCCTTGGGTTATTTATTTACTACCTGATATTTATTCTCTTTGCTATTCTCTGCCTTTTGCCTGCCTGCTCAACAGGGTGCAAGTCAAGAAAAAAAAAAAAGGAAATTACCTGTTTAACTTATTCCTTGTTTTATGCATAGCTGTGTCCTCAGGGTCTAAAACTGCTAGGCTCACAGAAGCCATCACTAAGTATCTGAGGAATGATTAAAACAGATGAATTTAGCATTTTGGGTGCTCGAAGGGGAAGTTGAGGTCACAGGTTTGAGAGAACTGTGCTCGAAGACCTTCTCAATTCAGCCTGTTTTTGCTTTCCTGGTTATAAAGATACTGTGTTCTCAGAAGGTTGGTACAGTAATCATAAAAAGAAAAGAAAAGAAAGCACATGTATATAGGGGATGGAGGGTTGTGGGGTGGGTAGGGATGTGGGTAAAACTGAGAATTAACTCGTCATATACTGGTACAAGTTCCCCAATGTTGAGTGTGATTGTGAACTGTATATAAGATGTACCAATAAAGAATTCAATTAAAAAAAGGAAACAGTGCGAGACTGACATGACATAATCACTGATAACATTTTGCTGCATTTCTTTGCCAAGGTCCCCTTTCGTTGATACTCATAGGTATTTATTTTGAACAAAATCACTTTTTCCACAGCTCTACATTTTTTGTGTCTATTTTCTTGTCATATCATTTCTTATACTCTCACTTGATCATTTTTCATCATAATGTATATATCATGATTGATCTAGTCACATCTGTACCGTTGGATCTTTAAGCTTTTCCTTTTCTTGCCATGATGAACAAATGGCATTGAACAGCTCCAAAGATAGGTATTTTTGACCCATGGACCCATGTGGTATCTTTAGGTGCAATAAAAGTTAGAATTGGAGACCCTTTGGTTTTACTTTATCAAGTTTTCTCATTAGCTACCTAGGACACAGAGAATATGTAGTTCTTAGGGCCATTAAACAATATATGCAGATGAAGTCTTCAGCACAACATAAGCATGCCATAAATGTTAGATGCTCTTTATGATCATTTTCTTCAAATAAGTGCCTAGAAGCCTATTTTGTTTTCTAATTTACTTTAAAAACAAAAACTAAATCTACAGAAGGACAGGAAGGGGCTGCAGAGGAAATGAAGTTGGAAAAATAGTTCACTTTTTCCTTTAAATTGTGGAAGAATGTGAGATCTATATACCGCATCAGCCAGATGCTGCAAAAACACTCAACTTCCATGAACTGTGACTCACCCTCCCCAGAGGGCAGCCTGGTCACTGCTGTGTTCTGTGTCATCATGGAAACACAGTTGCCCCTCTGTATTCAGGGGACTTGGGTTCCAGGGCGCCTGGTGTGCACTCCAGTCCGCAGATGTCCGAGACCCCTACATCCACTGGGGCGGTGTTCACCTATAGCTGACGCACATGCTCTTCCATACTCTAAGTGATCCTTCAGGTACTTACAATCTGAACAACATTGCAAATGCTACGTAAGCAGTCTTATACTGCACGGTTTAGAGAAGAATTACCAGAAAAACCACTTGTTGGGTTCAGACGCCCCCACTGTAGGCCTAAAAACACGGCACACCTCAGGACTAGGGTCATGCTTGCCTTCCTGGTGTTTTCAGGCCCCCGTTGGTTGACTGCGGATGCAGAACTGTTGGGTATAGAGATGCAGCTCCGTGGCTTCCGTGAGGCAGACTGACCCAGAGGTGTCAGTGGCTCAGCTGGGGAACGAGGGGGCTGGGAGCCTCTTAACACGATAAGGAAGTCAGAGGCGAATTCCACTTGGTCAGACAAAAAGTTCAAATTTCGACACATGGAGATGCCTGCTAAGTTTTCTGGGGAAAAATGATCAGGGCAGAAGACAAGGCTGACACTTAGGATGTGGCAGACATTTGAGGCGTTGGCAACAGTGGTCACTTACCAGCAAGAGATGCTTTTTGTTTCCTTTTTGAGAAGTTATAAAGCTACCCCCGAACAGCCATATTGCTTTCAACAAGTGCCACTGATTGATGCTTTATTTAATCCATAAATTTTTATTTTCAGTAAACAACCATACCAAACTTGGAAGCACAAAAGTAGTACCAGAGTCACACACTGATAACAGCAGGCTTTTTTAAGATCGTGTCTGACAAGTAGAGACACTAAAAGGAATATTTTACAAAATGTATAATTTATATTTTTATAAATACTTGAAAGGAGAAGAAACTTGAACACATGTGGTGACAATGGAATGAACAGGTCTAATTTTGCAGCCTATGTTGTAAGCCTGACCTAGGAGATAGCGCATGTTATATACATGTTGTTCGTATGTTTTCATAATTATAACCCAGGGATATGTTTGGGACATGTCTAAATGGTTCTAAGCTCTCTCAAAGTATGTGGCCTGTCACCATCACAACCACAGTGATTTTGTCTCACTCCCTTTATTGCAAAATTCCACATAAAGCACGTGTGAAAAGCACTGGAGTTTATAATCAAGTGTGCAGGGCCTCAGTTTACTTACTGATGAGAGGATCCCTGCTGATTTAAAAAGCTAATGAGCCTCAGCAGCCTGCAGTACACAGAGGTGCATGGGCCGTAAGGGTCCAGTCATTTATGTATTGGGAGTTTTCTGTTGAGCTTCTTTCCAGAAGAAAGGAGTCAGTTTATCTGAAGTGGACACAGCTCATAATACCAGTCCACTTAAGAAATGATCCATCGCTGTAGATATAGCATGTTTCCTAGCACACACCTGAATAGAAGAATTGTTTCTGGGCTTCATGTTGAAGAATTGTCTGTTTCCTTGGGTCTTGGGCTTCCAGCGCAGAGTCAACCCACGTCACAAGGAAGCCTAATGGGAAAGCAACAAGATACAAGCCAACTACCTGCAATATTTGCATGAGGACATCTTCCGACTTCAGCACATCAGTCACGACAGTAACACCTGCTTGGAATCGCTTTAGTGCACAACGAAATAGGACGCGTGTCATGTGATACCGTCTACAGAAGACACCACCTGTCTGACTTCTTAAATTTATAGAAATTTGCATTTGTAATAAACATCAGAGGAAAGGAAGTCATTCCTAAGCCATTTCCTGAGCTCCCTGGATTCCGAGTTCCGTTGGAATATCTCTCACTAAACACAAGTCACATACAAGCGGCCTCACGTGATCACAAAAAATACACAGGGTGCGACAATGGTTCTTCCTTCTTCTTCCTCTCCGCACTGGAGGGCGGGTCCACGGCAGCTGCGGCTCGGCACCGGGGCGTGTCTTACCCCTCCCCGCCGCCGGTCTCCGGCTCCAGCTGCTGGAGGAAAGCCCCAGTGCTCCTGGGACAGTTGGTGTGGCAGGTGCAGGTGCCAATGACCATGACCGGCTTTCTGACGGTCTGTCCTGGCGAGCACTGGAACGCCACCTGGATGGTTCTGGTGCTGTGCGGGGTGCAGCACCGGCCGTCGCTGCACACCCCACAGAACCTGGGCCTGTAGGTGAGCAGGCTGGTGCAGTTCTCGTACCGCAGGTGGATGGCCTGGAGCGGCTTCTTGGTGCGGAGACACTTTTTTCCTTTCTGAGGAAGAAGGAAGAAAAGAAGTGATGATGCAACAGCAACTTTTCCGAGGCTCTTTCACAGGCGGGGAGGAGTGTGCTGGCCATCCTCCCACTGTCCACTGGCCTTACTTGTTTGTTAGAGGAACATTTGTTTTGTTGGACTACGTGGTCACTGAAGACAGTTCCTTCCACAGATCGTCTAAGAGCCTGGACCGATCTTGTGACACATTTGTGGCCACTGGCCTGCAGACTAAAAGGATCTGGGACAGGTTTTGTCTCCTTTGTCTTTGGGACAGACACGATTCTTTACTGGTTCCTGTGCTCATTCTCCTTACTGCCCGGAGCGTGGACATGGTGTCTAAGACTGTCTGATCATCTTTTGACTGGACGGCACAGAAGGGCCAGGATATAGATGACAACGAAACCTACCTACCTTCATGAAACCGCTGGAACTATTTTTTTTCTTGCCAAACACATCTTTAGGTGTTAAAAGAGAAAGGACATCAATCTAGAAGGAACAACTGCCCAACTTTATAGATCAGAAAGTGTTTAGTATCTGAATTTGTCTCACGAGAAGCCCACTCCTTCCACTGTACGATGACCTCAGGTCATTACAAGACAATGGGACTTAAGGTTCTTTTCCATGAAGATGAAGTAAGTAAATACCCCAATTTTGTGAAAAGAAACAATAGAAAAACCCCAGTTTTACAGACATTACATGCAAAATCCTTACTTAGTAAAGAAGTTATGGCACTCTTGAAAACATTTCAAAGCTTCTTCTTTCTCTCTTTTTTTGCATGTTTAATGTTTTAATTTTTCTTTTTGAGACAGGGTCTCACTTTGTAGTTCAGGCTGGCCTTGAGCTCACTATGTAGCCCAGGCAAGCCTGGAACTCAGCAATCCTCCTGTCTCTGCCTCTCAAGTGCTGGGATTACAGGCGTGACTCACCACGTCTGGCACTGTGGTATGTGGTATTGATTGCTGGTGGGTGTGAGCCACCACGCCCAGCATTGTATGTGGTTACCGGGGATCGAACTCAGGACATTGCGCTTGTGAGGCAGGCGCCAGAACCACTGAGCTAAATCTCTGGCCCAATGTTTTAATTTTTAATGTAGATTCTTGTCTCCACCAAAAAGCCAGTGGCCAGCAACACCCGTGTGGGGTATGTGTATGTGTGTGTGCGCACACGTGTGTAAGTGTGTGACTGCTCCAGTGGGTGAACCTGAGCGACTGTACTAAATACATTTCCTGGGTGGGTGAAAGTGCATCTTCTAGACTACTGGCCTACAGGATACGTGTTTCTAAGAATTCTTTCTAAATTGGTAGAAGAAACACAAAGTTAAGATGGACTGAAAAAAATCCTAAAGCTAAGTGGTCATATATGACCACTGACATAACCACTGAGATTTGTATTTTGCCAGAAATACAAATTTTAAGACACAATGACGAATGTTAACAGTACTTAATCTGTGGTCAGCTCCTGGCTAAGTCACTCTTTGGCGTCCTGCTGATGACCCAGAGGTACATCCTTTTACTGAGCCTGTTATGCAGGGAAAGAGAGTAGGCTGAGGGTAAAGAAAATCACCCAGGGGCACGGAGCCCAGGGTGCACAGATTCGAAAGCCATGGTGTGTGGCTCAAGTACAGGAAAGGTGACACCGCCTTGGCAGAAGATATATAATCTGGAATTTCAGAGGGTGTTTTATTTTGGCCTCGGGTTTGTACAGGGGTCCACGTAATGGCTCAGTGTGGCGGGTCCATCCGTGTGATGTGGGCTCTGGAATGAGGCTTGAGATGGTACCGGAACCAGCCGGAGGTTCTAATCCGCAGCCTGACACAGTTATGTACTCGGCGGACGGGCTTCCGGCGGGAGAAAGAAATGCACTGTTTTATTTGGCTCACGTTGCTGTATGCTGGCAAATGGATTATTTCCACCAGGCCATTAAAAATAACGACGCAGTCATTCCCAGACACCCATTCATGCATTCGTCGAGGGCAGGTCGGGCGGATGCGGCCCCTTGCCCGCTGCCTCCCCAGTGTGAGCCTGTGGTGCGGTACGAGGGAGGCCTCAGGCCCTCTCCGGAGTCGGAGGGTCCTTCAACTTGAAGCCACGTGTCCTGGGGGAGTGGGGCAGGATTTGCCAGCCACTCTCGATCAGGGACAAGTAGTTTAGCTGCTTGGCCCCTTCTTCCTTCCTACGGATCTGCTGTGAGCCGCGTACTATTTAAATACAGTGCTTATAAAGGAAAGCTGGAAGGCTCTCAGCCCAGGCCCCACAACCACAGTGGCTTTTCTCTGGAGCGAACACCCGGCTACTTCCAAGCCGCCTGGGGCCGTGGGGACCTCGGAGGGCCAGGCTGCAGGGAGGCCAGGCCACCACCCTCCGTGGGGTGCCTGCCCCACGTCCTACCTTCTCCGTGGGCTGCTCGGGCTCCGGCTCGCAGGGCCGCACCATGCAGAGCCGGGTCTGCTTCACCATCTCGCACCGCCGGTTCCTGTTGGTGACCCGGCTGGAGAGGCCGGAGCCGCAGCTCCTGGAGCACGCGCTCCACTCCGTGGTCTGCTCGATGCAGTTGGTGCTGGAATCAGAGACTTCACCGCCCACAGTGGCTTCTGGCCGATAGGCTATGGCAGGAGGAGAGCGCCTGGGTGAAATGTGGGCCCTCTGAAGGTGGTCCCTTAGCCAAGGGCAGAAAGAGGGTCTTCTTCAGTCCTGGACCCAGTGGACCCCTGTGCTCCAAGGGCACAGAATTGGTTTTATTTATGAGCCCTACACAGGAAATGCAAAGCAGACAGAGATAGGATTCGAACCATCTTCGTGCGGGATGACTGGCCCACCTGACTGTAAAACGCTTAAGACAACTCGCCTCTAAGAAGCTCGGTAGGTTCAGGAAGTCTGTAAACTGAAGTCTTTTCAACATGCAGTTTGGGTAGTGCCGGGGACTGAACCCAGAACCTCAGGCATGAAGCATGTACTCTGCCAAAGAGCTACACCCTCAAGCCTTCTCAACATGGGATTCCATACATAGCAAAGATCATGATAAAATTTTAATTTTGATGTATAAGTAGAACTAGCCAAGTCAAAATAGCCATGAAAGCAACATTATGTTTTGTTATCACACACACACACACACACACACACACACACACACACACGGGATCTGGTTGGAAAATATTCTGTCTAAAACACTTCCTACACATGGCATGGGGTATCTCTTCTACAAGACAGTTTTCCTGTCTGTAAGGCATGGCTGATAACTTCTGACCTCAGAAAGGCTGTAAAATTTGGGGTGCTCCCAATATAAATAATCTGGTTGAAATGGCATGTAAAATATTCTCTACTCCTTTCGCAATTCCTCCAAACCATGTCATTTATAACACGGAAAGAATGACAGGTTCCAAAGTGTCACTTTAGCCCCTATGGCATCTGGAAAGATGACATTTTTGTGTGACACCCGTTGAGGGAGGAATTGTGGGTTCAGAGAGCACGAGAATAGGTAGAATCCAGATGGGAAGGACGATTTGACTTTTGTCTTTGTAGTGGTAATAATGGTCATTTGGGATGGATGTACTAAAGTGCAAATACCAGCAAAAAAAGTAAGAAATAAGACCAACAGGTGAGTGTTTCAGGTTCTCCAGGAGAAACTGCACCTAACTGGTGACCCAGCTTGGGCGAAGGGCATATGGTGTCGACTGCTGCGTGGCTGAAACTGAGCCCGAATTCTCAGCTCAAACCCGAGGCCCACACGTGCCCCTTCCACGCGGATGTGCCGCCCCACCTGGAAGGGCAAGGCTGCCCAGGGCCGCCTCGTCTTCTGGGCCACAAGTCCACTTCTCACAGCACTCTCCGGGAACCGCCACCTTTCTGGGAGCCGGGCAGTCGGGGCCCGGCAGCAGCACGTCCAGCTGGCAGCGGGGCACACAGCCGATCTGCCCGTCTCGGCAGGTGCAGTGGTACTGGCAGTTGGGCTCGAACTTCTCTCCGCTGCGGTAAATGACCCCGTCGAACACGCAGTTGTCGCCGTCTAGCGCTGGGTGACAGGAAGCGGGCAGCGAGGGGGAGGAGGGGACAAGGACGCAGAGCGCTGCAGCGGCGGCCGGCCCGGAGGACAAGTCTCGAGCCGGGCCCTGCAGTCGGGGCGACGCGGCTCCCTGCACCTCCGGGGAGAGATTCCTCCGGACCGAGGGAAGCCAGGCCCGCGAGCCTGCTGCGTTCACCGGGGCGTTCACTGGGGCCTCCGCGTGAGGAGGGGGCCGCACCGTAACCTCCAGTGCCGCACAGAGCAGTGTGAACAGTGCCTGCCTTCCCAATCGTAAGATAAAACAGAAGCGACCACAACTGTGAAGTGACACTTCCAAGGCCACGCAGCTGTTGTTGCCAAAGATAAAGTCATTTTGCAAGGAACACCTTAGATTCTTCTACTGGGGTAGCTTAGACTTAAAAAAAAAAATAAAGCAGTTCATACTCTCCAAATAGGTTAACTGGTCCGAGTGGGACCAGCGAGGGTTTCTTGGCATCGAAACGCAGGGAATCACCAGGATTCCACGGTTCAGGGAGGGCAGCAGGGCAGCCTCCACGGAGGGGCCCACCCGTGGGGAATCGACCCCGAGCTGAGGAAATTTCCCGGCCCTGGACTGGCCGGCCGGCCGCCTGCGCTGGCACCGCGCTCGGGGACCATGACAGGTGTAAAAATAAGCGTGCTAGGCGCAGGGCGGGACTGAGGGCCCGGATAGGCGGCACCCCCAGGAGCCCCCGAAAAGTCCAAAGGAAGTGATGAGAGTCGCCCTCCACTCCACGCCCAGGGAGGCGAGCGGGACTCTCCCACGGGCACTCTCCTCCTCCTGGCTTCCGGGGCCTGAAAGCCCCGCGACCCGGACCGGGCGCGACCCCGACGGAGCGCCCCGGACTAACGGGTCCTGCTGCTTCTCCGTCTGGGGCGGGACAGACGAGGAGGCAGGGGCCGGCTTACCCATGCAGACGCCCGTCTGGTTGCTGGGGTCCGCGCTGCGGTCGCAGTAGAGCCCTCCGCTCGGGTCGCAGGGCGCCAGCTCCGAGCAGCTCTCGCCGCGCTGGCGGGCGCACACCGGGCAGCAGGCGCAGCCGTCCAGCACGGCGCGCACCCCGGGGGCGCAGGCGGGCGGCGGCGCGGGGCACTGGCGCGGGCACGCGGAGGGGCAGCGCGGAGTTGCGGAGACCTGGGCAGGGCGGGAGACAGGAGGAGCCCTCAGCGGGGCCGCCGGGGAGGAGCGCGCCCTTCCCGGCAGCGGCGGGCACCACCTACCTGGCCCAGGAGGGGCAGCGTCAGGAAGGCCAGGCAGAGGCACCGCTGCGGCAGAAGCGGCCTCATGCTCTGCGCGCTCCGCATGCTCAGGCTTCGCCTCGCGCCTCGGGACGGCGGGCGGCGGGCGGCGGACAGCGGGCTGCAGGAGGCGCCGCACTGAGCGCCAGGACTGGTCGCAGGGCGCGGCGCCCGCAGCTTTTATAGCGCCCGGACGCACGCGGTTGGCCGCGGCTGGGAGGGGCGGGGCCGGGCGGGGCCGCGAGCGCCGCGTCGCCGTGGCAACGGGCCGCTCGGCAGCGGACGGCGACGGAGCGGCGGGCGCTGGTGCGCGGCGGCCGCTTTTCCCAGAGGCCGGGAGCGGCCGGGGGCGGCCCGCGGGACGGAGACGCCCGCTTCCTCCTGAGGTCGCCGCGCGTCCCCAGGACGCGGGCCCGCCCCGCTCCTCCCACCGCCGGCCGGCCGGTCCGGGCGTGGGCCGGGGCGGGTCGCAGGGACGCGCCCGCGAGCGGTCACGGGCGGCGCCGGCCCGTGGGGAGGAGCGAGGCCGAGGCTGCGGGCGGGCGCTGAGGGCCGCGGGCCGAGCGCTGCCGTTCTCCTCAGCCCGGCCTCGCGGCTGTAGGAACCGGAGGGGGAGGGGAGGGAGCAGACGCGAGGCTGAAGTCTGGGTCGGGGAGGCCGAGGGCCCGGACGCAGCCCGCAGCCCGGAGACTGGAAGCCGCGCGAGCAGGAGTCCGGAGCCCCGGCGCTTCCTTCGGACGTGGATTCGGGTCGAACGCGAAGTTGGCCCCAAACCTCCCGCCTGCCACCTGCTTCCGGAGACCGGGCGATGCCGCTGTCCTCCAGGAGCGAGCGGGCTTCCTGCCCGGGCGGCACTGCTGGAAGGATTAAAACACCCGGCCCCACTTAGCCGTCAGCCCTGGGGAAACCGTGCCCACCGCCTCCTGGCACGACGGCTTCGAAAAGACACGTTATAAACCCATTTTACAGGCCTGCGATGTGACTTCAGACTTGAAAAAGAAACACAGAGCCGCTACATCGTCTCCTCCGACGGGAGAGGAATTGGGGGTGGCCAGGGAAGGGCCAGGCCGGGCTCCGCAGCGCCCCGGTGCTGCGGTCGGCGGCCCCTTCTTCCCGGGAGCGAGACGGACGGTGGGAAAGCCGTGGGAGAAGCGGGGCCGCTGGTCTGTGTGTTCGCCCGGGACGCACAAGCTCCTCGGTGTCACCTGGCCCAGGGATGTCGGCCTCCTCTGCGGCAACCAACTTGGACTTGTGAGAAGGACACACATTCCTGGACCCCACGCAGCCCACCCCGTGGCGGCTCTTGGTAGATGGTTGAGGAGACAGAAGCTGGCATCTCCGAAACCTAGAGAGGGAGCAGCTGGCACCGTAACTCCCAGGGCGCAGCGTGTTGGCCCCATCCCCAGCAGGCGTGGGCCGGTGTAGAGAGGGGACGCTGCCGTCGCTGAGCCGGCCGACTCTTCCCGGAGAGAGGGAAAGGAAAGGTGTTACTTCAAGGTGAGGAGGAAAGTGAGAAGAAGTCACCACTGACCTGAAGTCCTCCGCGGGCCTCTTGTGAGCTACGGAAACCGCAGTTTGGGTTAGAAGAGGATTTTACTGGAAGATGCTCAGGCATCGCACAAGTAGCGGCGTGCGAACGGTGTAGCGGGGTTCAGAGGCCCCTGGGCCTTGAGGGACCACAGGAGTCTGTGGAGCTGTGTTGTGTTTGTCTGATTGTCACAGCCCAGCTACTTCCACGACCTTCCAAATCACGGTCCTTCCCGAGTTCAAGGAATGGCCCTTTCCCCAGGGCCCAGTTCTGAATGTGCTGGAAAAGGCGTCTGTGGTCTCGCTCTGGCCCGGCGGGTGGAGACCAGAGGGGCGGTGAGTGCAAGTCACTCTCAGGAGAGGTTGCCAGGGAAGGAAGCGCAGTCGTGTCTGGAACTGGGGGAGGCGAGGCTGGGAGGCAGAGCGTAGGGGCCCTTACGGATGCTCTGAGAGAACGGCCTCCAGGCGCAGCGTCCTGAGCTGCCGGTGACAGCGTGGCCATTGCCAGGTCTGTTAGGCCTCCTGCTCCCGGGGCGGTCGTGAAAACCTTCTGTGACGGGTTAGAGGGCGTCCTCTGTGCAGGCCTCGCCGTCCTTGGTCTCTACCGTGTCTTAGTGATTAGCGGTCTGTCTGCCTCTCCTGCTTGGCAGGCCTGGTGGGCCGGAAGCACGCCGTACTCGCTGTGACGTTCCCTACTGCAGAGAGAGGCGAGCGGTCGGTTGCTCTCGGCCCTTCTGAGGTGGCCACGGGTCCCTCCCCGCCCTGCGTGTCGACCAGAAAGGACTGGAGGCTCCTCGGTCCTCAGGCTCCGCCAGGCGGCCTCTGTCTTCTCCATCCCAAGAGGGTGAAGGGTGGAGCCCTCGCGGTTGCTCACCCCTTCTTGCTCAGAAGGGGCCATGGCAGCGGGCGCTCCGGGGAGGTCTTATCAGCAATGCTCGCTATTGCCGGGCTTGGAGTCCAGCCAGTGTCCCGGAACTCGATTTTTCAGTTTCCTCTTTTCCTCTCTTCCTTTATCTTCTTCCCTCACAGGACCATGGGTGCCTTTTTGTCCTTCCCATGATTGATTTGGGGCCCTCCTGCCTATCGGTTAATACTACGATCCCAAACACATCTGGAGAACCTCCTGCATTATGCAAAGGTGAAATGCTAACTTCATTGCTGGTGTGTTATCTTTCTTATCATTCTAAAACATTTCAGAAAAGAATAGTGTTTGCTTCTATGGCAGGCGGTTGAAATCCACAGCATTGGGTCCCCATATTTAACAATGATATTTAAAATAAGAGCAGAGATCCTGACGTTCTCAGCCTCAGGACACCACCCTCTCCTTTTGCACGCGATTCTGTTCACTGTGAACCAGTAGACGTTCATCGTGTCTTCGGGACGCCATGTGGACTTAGCCCTTAGAATGTGGCTCGTAAATCTCCCACACGCCTCCTCTATAATTCTCTTGCTCTTTGCTGAACTTCCTTTCTATGTCCCTTTGCTTGGACCCCAGGGAACTGGTAGAGCACAAAGCCATTCTCATTATAAATCAGGCAGGCCAGCGGTGTGTGGTATCCAGTTGTATGGCTAACTTCAGTCACACCCTCTTGGTTTTCTGACAGTTCCCTTGACTTCTTGTTTTACCAGAAAACAACAAAGGGAGGAAGAGAAGCAGCGATGAGAGGCAAAACACTGCAAATATAATACTTAGTGCTCTCTCTTGTGGAAACTTTTTCCATTGCCCATGTTTTAAAAATTAAAAAAAAATTAGTGAATTTCTTAAAGAAGATTTCCAGAGATTTAGCAAAAAAGCAAGGTTAGAAATTAGAAAGTAAGAAGTAAGTGAATTTTTCTTACTAGGTAACGATATTCTTACAAGGAAATGATCATTTAAAATTTTTGTGCACTGGAAAGGAGTCTGTGAAATTTATATGCAGCCCACATTCCCCTCTCCCGGGGACCAGCTCTGTCCCTTTGTATGCGTAGCTGAAGTCCACTTACTGAGCCACTTATGTTCTCTGTGACCTTGACTAGCATGGGAAGGACAGCCAGGCGGTTCCCAGGACCAGAGATCTTAGGGTGGGAACTGGTGGTTGGAGGTACAGGGGCCGCACATCGGCCTGTCGTGGTCTGGAGTTCTCCTGCTGCCTGGTGACAGGCTCACACGCTGTGGTGCGGCACACGAGCAGAAGAGGAAATAGTGTCATGTGAATGTAGGCAAGGCCCTGGTTCACTTCAAATTACCGCTTCCAGAGAAAATAGAAAAAAGATTACATTCATTTTTGAGAGAGCTCCTGTTCCCAAATTTATATCTTGGAGCTTAAAAACACACACTCTCTCCCATGCAACTTCGGAGTTTTCAGCAGCAAGTAACTTGGGCTTTAGAGCACCATGACCACAGAATGTTGTTGTAGTTGACAATATGAGTGTTCATAAAGTTCAACCAATTTATGGTTACTTATTTTATAATTTATGGCATGAATCAAAGATGAATAAGATGTTTTATGTCTCCAAGGATTTAAAAACCAAATAGGAAAATAAAAATGACTGCTGTGCAAGGCAAAACTTGGTAATTCCTCTAAATGAACATAAGTAAAGCAGCACAGGAGAACAGAGAAGACTGAAATCAATTTCTTTGCAGAGAGAACATGAGAGTGCCGGAGAGTGGGGAGAGAGTGCTGGGAAAGACTGAAGTCCATGTTCACTGTTTGTCTTTTCACTAAACCACATTGCCTTGGAGACTAAATGATACTGAGTTGGATCAAGCCTGGATCGGATTTTGAAACTTGGAACTGTGCATGGATCAGAGATAGTCTGCAAGGATAGAAAATTCAGAACTTGTTCAGGAATGATAAGTAGTTTAATTTATTTGGAAGAAAGAAGGAAGGTCATAGGGATAAGGTTGGAAAATGGTCTGGGGCTTCCAACTGTAGGATGGTTCTAAATGGCTAGCAGTGGAATCTAATGGTTTTTACACAATATGTATTTGTCTGTCAGTTATTGTTTGGATTGGAAAACTTCAGAAATTCTTCCTGGGTTACAGGAGAAGGTGACTAGAGTCAACATCGCAGCTGAAAAGTTTCTGCAGCTGTTCCGGAGAGAAAAATAAGAACTCAAAGAGCACACGGCGTGGAGAATGAAAAGAGCTTATTGGAGGTAAGAGGTGACTTGTCCTCTGTGGCTGAACACAAAACACCATTCTCATAGCTACTGCAGGAAGCTTTATGAATCTCAGGTTTTGACCTGAGATAACTAAGTGAATTCGGGCAGCATTTTGGTGCAAGCTACATGGTTTCTGTCGTAAAACATCTCTGCCAGGCTGCCTGGATTTGGGTCCCTAGATTATAGCCTAGGTTTTTTTTTCCTGCTGTTCCTCAGTGTCTTCCTCTGCATGCAAGATAGGTAAAGTAAGAATTCTCTCTTCCTAGGAGTATTGTCAAGCTTAATACAATCATACATGAAAAGTCTCACTGCCCTTTATAATCAGTTTTTATGAGAAAATTAGGACCCAAGACCCTGACTTCATTGGGATGAGTTAACTTTGTTGTATCACAAATAGCTTTTACATGTAAAGAAAATTATGGGGAATGAAAGGCTATCACAGAAAAAAGAAGCCAGGAAGGGCTTACTGTAAGATCTGTCTGGGCTTGTACTGGGTGATTTTGAAAGCATTTCATGAAGTGTTGGAAACAGGAACTCTACTGGTGTTTAGACTAGGTACCATATAATTTATACTCTGGCATAAAACTTGCCTGTGTTTTGTCCACATTCTGGAGTTGTGAAAGACTGAGATTAAAGGTGGCAGACTAATATTGCAGAGGAAATTTTAAAGTAGCCCAGAATTCAGGTGGCAAGGGTACTTCTGGCTGCTTTCATCCAAGTTTACAATGAGACTAAGGTGCACACAACCAATTGAAGAACATTAGAATTTTGCCAAAAATAAAGCACCTGCAAAATTGGTGCTTGAGAGAGGTTACTAAAACATTAGCATTACAAAGAAGCCAAGTACTTTGCATCAGGACAATAAAAAAGATGCCTTCAGAGCATCTCAGTATCAGTAAAATCTCACCTTTTGCAGATTCAAAGATATAAAATTAGAAGACGAAGTTATAAAATTCCAAGTTTTATAAAATGAGAAGAGAGTCCCAGGGACCTTAGTTCCTTCAGCATCGATGAGGGAATAATTTGCCCCAGAGGTCAGCTATCCAGGCACTCAGAGACCTCTGCAGCCATGTTGCAAGGGGCCAGGATACTGCTTGAGTTAGTGGCAAACTTTGGTGTTATCCACGTGGTGCTGGCTTTTCAACAATGCAGAATTCAAGAGATACGAGGTCATCCAGATTTCACAAGGTGGAATGGGAGGCCAGGCTATGTGCTTCTGAGAGGGCAGTGCATGAAGCTGTGAGCGAAGCCACCTGGAATGGTTTATCTCTCTCCCTGGATCTTCCCTTCTCACTCTACCCCTTGATCACCATGACATGGAGACACGAAGAATTTGGCAAGGCCAAGAGTATAGAATGTTTGTTGAGGAAACTCATAGACAGTGAGCAGAACCAACTCAAGAGAGAGACCATGAGGGGTGCTGTCCAGGGATAGCTTACCACAACTCGCCTCAGGTCCTGCAGATGGAAGTTTAGGATTTGATGTCTGCCTCCTGTGGTTTTTGGTCTTTCTTTGCACCCATACCTTTCTATTCCCCTACTTCTTGTGGAATTGGGATGTTTGGCCTGTTTCATTTTTATGTTTCATGTGTTGAACTTTCTTTTTTTTTGAGTTTTACAGGGACTCACAGTTAAGAGTTTGCCTTACTTTAGACCTGGAATTTTCATCAGTGATGGCTCTATTAAAGCTCTGGTGACTCATAGAGATGAACTAAGTGCATTTCACATAAAGAGATTCACATGAGCTTTTGGGGGGCAGTGGCAGAATGTTATGGTTTAGATCTAGTATTCTCCCCTATGAGGCTCAGAGGTTCAAAGGTGAGGACTTTGAAAGTGATTGGATCATGGGTCTCCCAGTTAGGCTTCTCTAGAGGAACAGATTTAGTATAATAATATAGGTTACATGTTTGCATATTATGTGAAGAGTTTATAGAGCAGCTTACCGTAGCCACCTGTACAATGGGGTGGAAATGTAGAATGGCCGTCTGTGCGCTGAGAGCCCGAGGGTCCATCGAAGGTCAAAGCCTGGAGCCCACTGCAGAGCTGGGCACAGGTCTGTGCGGGTGGTGGCAGCGTCTCCTTGGGAAGGCTGGTGTCTGCGCTGGGGGCCTGAGGGCGGAGGTGAATGTCCGAACGTGAAGGCGAAGAGCAGAGCTCCTCCACAGAGGGGAAGGCACAGTTCCCCTTTCCTCCTTTCTGTTCCATCCAGGCTACAAGCCTGCTGCTTGATAGCACCCTTATCTGGGGCAGGTCTTCCTTCCTGAGTTTGCAACCTACATATCCATAATCCGCAGACACACCAGAGCTTTACCAGTCTGCCCGCCTGTTCCCAAGTCAAGTTGACAAATCACAATTAACAGTCACCACAGGGTGCTCAGCCACGTGTGGATGAGTCCACGGAGTTCACAGCTGAATGTGCTGTTAGGCTGTGAGCGTGGGTGGAGCAGGAGGCCCACGAGGGCTTGCAAGCGTGTCTGCCTCCCTGGATCCTCCCTTCACTGCTTCCTGGCACCGCGACACGAGCAGCTGTCTTCCTCCAGGCTCTTTCACCATGCTGGCTTTCCGTGTGTGGACTGAGATCTCTGTAAAATAAGCCAGTTAAGTGTGGGGTGTCGCATGCTGTGTCTTATTGGGAATGTGACGAAGACCAGGGACTAGCACCTGGTGTTAGTGAGATGGGAGAAGTCCGTGGTCTTTGTTGCTGTTCAAAGCCTTCATTTTTGTCTCTGATCACTCTTTACTACAGAGGGATCTTGTCAGGGACATCCCTTACCTGATGCTCACGTTCTATATAGTTACAGAGGAGAAACTTCACCAGCTGGCTGGTGTTCACAGTTACCAATGGGCAGCACTGTTTACTTTCAAACTACTTTTTTTTTTTTTTTTTTGAGACAGGGCCTCACTTTGTAGTTCAGGCTGGCCCTGAGCTCATTATGTAGCCCAGGCAAGCCTCGAACTCAGTGATCCTCCTGTCTCTGCCTCCCCAGTGCTGGAATTACAGGCGTGAGCCACCGTGCCCCGCTCGTACTACTTTTTAAAAAAGCTTGTTTGTATGAGTACATATCTTCAGCATGTAATGATCCTATTCATCATGGAGAGTTGGTACATGTGCATAATAGATCCTAAGTTTTAAAAATCCCCTTCTCTTCCCTTTCCCTGCCACTCCCTTACTTCCATCTGTTGGCCCCAAGATTAGTAGACTTATTTAAGCAAAGATTTGATTAGTTAACTTTTGGGGGTTGAGTATTGAAGCCATGACCTCATACACGCTAGGAAAGTACTCTGCCACAGCACTCACCCTAGCTGCCTGGCCTAGAACACTGAACTCAGAGTCTCTGCCAAGCTCAGAGTCAAACCGCAGAGTCAAACAAATTTGAAAATGATGTCTTCTTTCTGCTTAGTTGGGTACTATCCACATTCATTCTTAAATGCAGCCTCACATTGTTGTCCAAAGCTTGGACAATTTTCTAATTATAAACATAAAGCTCTTTCTTCTGCATTTGATTTTCTTACCTAAAGGCCCTGGGACCTGACTTAGAGGGACAGGAGTCCGGGGCAGAAACAGACAGGGTTAGAGTCTGAGGTACAGGAGACCTGCCTTCATGTTAAGAGAGAAAAACACCCTTCTTAGACAAGGGCTGAGAAGTTTACAAGTTTTCTTTGAGGAAAGATTTATTTACTTATTTCCATGGAGACAGTTGTGTTGCTTCAAGTCTGAAGACAACAATCTAGGAAAGCTGCAAAATGCAGGGCACCCACGAGGAGACCACGTGCCTGTCGAGAGCTGCTCTCTCCTCCCCCCACCCCGGGCAATAAGGGTCCCTTTCACAAGGGGGTTCACCTGGTCAGCGGGTTCCAAAGTCTTTACATTGATGTTGTTTTCTTTAACTCCACTAACTATACTGCACTGAAGGTTGATTTTTCTTCTGGGCCATTTCTTCTACTGCGCAAATTTCTCATCATTTACACCCACACCCGCATCTACACTCTGCCCACGCTGGAAGTTCTTTGCAGTCCGCAGGAGCCAGGCAGACCAGATTCTCCATCGCTATGAAGCTGGGGGGGGGGGGGCGTTCCCCTGAGCCACAGGCACCCGTCGCTGTGTAGCATGGTCTCCAGGCAGCACTCGTGGGCCGGCAAATTGCTACCTCTGTGGAAGGCACAGTCACTCTGAGCTCCAACCATGACTGTTGGGAGAGAGACGGGGTGCTTGTGTGATCTGACAAGTCCAACCTATTCTGAGCCAGTGTTTGTAGACTGAAAAAAAAAATCATCCAGGTCAAGCCAAGGTCCTTTGTCACACCTGAAGGAGTCAGATCCCTCTACCACTTTTCTGCATCTTGCGTTTCCCTTGAGCCGTGGCACCGGACTTCAAACGTCCCACTCATCTGAGGGAGGACAGCTTGCTGGGAGGGATTCTCAGGGTCCCGAAGAGAGGCAGAGGCGTCTTCTCTGCAGCTGATGCTGGCTCGCTGGCACAGGGTGTGGAGGCGTGGACTCACACGGGAGGCTTTTCCGCCCTGTGATGCGCTCACGGCTTTCAGGGGGTGCCGTGTCCCTGTCCCTGCAGCACCCCACGCATACAGGTGTTCCAAGGGCCTGCGCACCGGGGATCCGCCAGGCCTGACCCCCAGCAGCCGGCAACATTACTTTTCTGATCACCACCTCATTTCTCCCTGCTGTGGTTGTCTCTAAACCCTAACAACGGCTCTTCTGGGCTTTTGGGTGTTGTTTGTCTATTTGATCGCTACTTCCGGGAAATCCCGGAAGTCTAGTTTCCCTGCCGCTTCTTCTGCAAGCCTGCCTTTCCAGAGCAGACACGGCTGCCCTCGGTTATCACTGGACTCCGCTGTCGTTTTAGTTTATGTCACCCGGTATGAAGGCCGGTGCTGAGGGCCGCGGCTGGCACCGTCCAGTGGTGTGAGATCCGCCCACGTGCTCCCCCCGGAGGCCACGTGCTGTGTGGGGCGTGGCCGGCAGGGACCGTTTAGGAGCCTCAAGGCCACTGCTGCTGTTATCTCAGGTTTAGGGGGCACGGTCACAGTGGGGTTCTTGTGCAAGAATTTTAAAATCTAAATTTATTTTTAAAATTGAGATGTAGGGATAGTCACCTTGTTTATTTCTCCCGTGAGCTTTGGTAGTACATATCTTTTAATGAGTGTGTCCATTTCATCTACGTTATTGGATTTATGTACATAAAATTTTTGTATTTCTTACTATTCTTTTAATGTCCCCAGGATATGTAGGGGTACCTACCTTTTTATTTCTAATATTACCATTGCTTCTTCTGTTTGTGTTGATCATTCTGGTTTGATGTTTTATCAATGTTACTGATGTTTCTGAAGATCTAATTTTTAGATCTATTTGTTTTTCTGATTTTTTTTTGTTTGTTTTCAACTTCTTTAATTTTTGTTCTTGTCTCCATTGTTCTTTCCATATTCTTGCCTCAGGTTTCTTTGGCCCTTTAGCTTTTAACAGTAATTTTTTTTTTTTTTTTTGAGACAGGGTCTCGCTTTGTAGCTCAGGCTGGCCCTGAGCTCACTATGTAGCCCAGGCAAGCCTTGAACTCAGCAATGCTCCTGCCTCTGCTTCCCAAGTGCTGGGATAATAACTTTTTAAATTTGAGAGCTTTTTTTTTTTTTTTTTTTTAACATATCATTTACTGCTATGTTTTTTCCTCTGTGCACCAATTTAGCTGAATCACACACGTTTTGATAGTCATTCACTGTAAACTAATTTCTCTTGTGACTCTGCTTTGGCCCAATGGTTATTTAGAATTGTGCTGATTAATTTGGAAACATTTGGGGATTTCCATGGTGGCTTTCTGTTGTTTCTAGTTTAATTCTGTAAGGTCAGAGGATGTACTTTTTAGGGTTTTAGTTCTTTCATAATGGATAAGATTTGTTTTATGGATATGAATAAGATCTATCTTAGAGACTTTTGTGTGCACATAAAAAATAAGTGTTTACTCATCTTCAAAATGGAAATAATTATTAAGCTGCCTCAGGAGATTTTTAAAGTGATAAATGATGTAATACTTATAAGTATTTAGTAAAGTCTGGCATATGGGAAGCTCTAAAAAAAAAAAAAAAAACAAAAACCACTTTTATTGTTGTGGTTGTTCCCTTCTCCACCCAAGAGTACCGTATGACTTAACTTCTTTTTAATAGTCCCTTTGTAATAAAGTGAATATTTTCCTCATGTAGTTACCATTTTTTTTTCCTTTTTTTGAGACAGGGTCTCGCTTTGTAGTTCAGGCTAGCTCTGAGCTCATTATGTAGTCCAGGCAAGCCTGGAACTCAGCAATCCTCCTGTCTCTGCCTCCCGAGTGCTGGGATGACAGGCGTGAGCCACCATGCCCAGCACTGTGGTATGTGGTACTGATTGCTGGTGGGCGTGAGTCACCATGCCCAGCATTGTATGTGGTTACCAGGATCGAACTCAAGACCTTGCACTTGCGAGGTAGGCACTGGAACCACTGAGCTAAATCTCCGGTCCACCATTTTTTGATTGTTAAATTTGTTCTTAAGTATATTTTTGTGGCCACTGTTGTGAAAATATTTTCTAAAGCATCAGATATTACATATTTGTCATATGATTGTCTTACTGAAATGCAACATTAGTTTTAATTTCTCTTTTACATTTGTCTTTGAATTTTAGTAGTAGTAACACATTGCAAGTACTGGTGATTTTTTATCAATATTTCTTGGTCATTTCATTTCCTTTCCTTTCTGGTTTTATTATGTTGCTCTAAGCTTCTAAAACTGCTCCAAACTTTACTTGTTGGAAAAATAGAAAAGTTTGTCTTCTCTCTGAATTCTGTGACAACTCATCTAGCATTTCACCAGCAAGGGCCCTGTTTACTACACGCCCCAGAAAAGTTTCAAAATCAGTGATGTATGTTCTGTTCATTTGAGTAAATTTTTGGCATTTTATTATGTAGATTTGTGGAGATTATGCAGATGTTTCATTAAACAATTTACACCGTCTCTTATATTCATAAATTCCTTGGTATTAAATCTTTTCATTTTTAGACAGGCTGATTCGGGTATAGTGCATATTGCTAAATTGATTTATTAGTCTTTATTTGGGATCCGGGTCTCCATGTTCATAAGTGAAATGGATTTTTAACTATCATCTTTTAAAATCTTTGTTGGCATTTATGTTAGCTTAATGAAGGTGTAAAAGTACTCCTTTTTCACTTGTGTTAGGCAAATTTATTTTTCTCGGAAAATCATTCATATTTCAAGAAATTTGAACATTTGTTTTCTATGGATACAGTGTTGTATATATATTTGAAAAAATTTTATTTTCTATGGTCACTATATTTTTACACTTAGATATTTGTAAAATTATTTCTTATATTATTAAATGCATATTAATATTTTTCACATTCCAAATTTATCAAAGACAAAGGAGTCATAGTAATATTTTTCATGAAAACCATTTATTTCCATTATTTGTGAAACATTTTCAACATAGTAAATGCATACCACAGTTGAATACTATCCTCATAATAAATTACAATTTTACATACAATGTTTCATTTATATTTTAAAGTAATATTCCTTTAGATTCTTTTTCTTTTTTTTTTTTTTGAGACAAGGTTATGCTTTGTAGTTCAGGCTGGCCCTGAGCTCACTCTGTAACCCAGGCAAGCCTCGAACTCAGCAGTCCTACTACCTCTGCCTCTGGTGCTCGGATTACAGGCATGAGCCACCTCGCCTAGCTAGATTCTATTTTATCTGACACAAATATTTCAAATCCTATTTTACTTCTGTTTTTGTTTTTCTGAGGTGTCACTGATGATTCCCTGATTTTTTTAACCTCTTACTTGATTTCTTTTGAGTGTGTGCTTTCTATTTCAATAGCACACAATAGCATTATATTTTATGTTTTGACACACCCATAGAATAATTGTCTTAATAGATAATATTTATTATCATAGCTATTTTTCTCATTGCTGAGACAAAATACCTGACAACCAAAGTTAAAGGAGAAAAGATTTATTTAATCTCACAGTTTGTAGAGGTTTCAGTCCATAGTTTCCAAGGCAGGGTGACATGGCAGAGGGGCATTGCAGAGCAGAAGGCGAGTGGCAGAAACAATAAGCCACAAGAAACGACCACAGCTCTTTCTGTCCCTTATATCTTAGGCTACTCACTTTTAGGATAGTAGTACTCACACCCTTAATTCTAGCATTGCATTGTGGATTGATCCACATTACATCTTTGATCTCAGCATCACATACTCTAGGTTCAGCCACCTCTAAAAGTCCCACCTAGGACTGCATGAGGCTTTGGGGGGCAATATTTTAGAAATAAAATGAATGAAATACTAGAAGACAACTTTTCAGAGATGAATTAAGTACAAACAGAAGAGATGTTACAAAATACACAGCATAAAGACTAACAGTTTGACATGCATCTAGACAGAATAGAAAAAAAAAATTACCTTACAAACAAATATTATCTCCCTTTGGTGTTACTGTGTATGTGTGTCTGTGTATACAGCATACCTTGAATCAGTACATCACTCATTTTTATTTAATAGACATACTTGATTTCCTGCCACACATAAGAGAGTAAATACAGTGATGACGTGGTCACTAACATACTAATCCTACTTTCTCCTCAAGGAAACAGATATTAAAAATATTGAATGAAAAGTATTATAATGATAAATGTCACTTAAGGCAAAATGTGAATGATGAGTAGAGTTTAGTCAGTAAATGTGTAGCAGTGAATATCAGGCAGAGCCAACAGAATGAATGTTGACCCCAAGCGTGACAGATTTGATGAGTTCAAGGGCAATGAAAGATCATGAGCAAAGGGAAAGCTATTGTAAAATAAGGCTGCTCATCTGGTCAAAATCCAGGTAAGTGGGTCTGTGTCTTTGCTAAGGCCTTGGTTTTTAACAAAGGGAAGTATTGAAAGGTTTTGTATGGCAGAAATAAATAACCTCCAAATAATCCACCTTGAGAATTGACTAGATGGAGCACAGGAAATGTAAAAAGAGCACTTAGAAGGCAATTGTATTTGTCCAGCTATGATAAGATGATGACTTTGACTGGAATCTGGCAGTGGAGATAAAACAAAGTGAAATAACTTCAGAAACAGTTACCAACTATTGTACATTGGATTTTGAGTGGAAGTGACAGAAACCAACCATAATTAGCAGAGCAAATCTAATTATAATATTTTAGGGAATCCTCCAAGGAAATGAAAGCACTTGGAATAAAAGAACTGAGAAATCTTAGGAAACTCACGCAGAGCTGTCCTTTGTTAGAAGAATGATCATCTTTTTGTTTAATTTTTCACAGCCTTCTTTTGAGAAGCATATTGACTTTATCTATTATCGCTACATAGAGCAGACAATGGCTATCGCACATCTCCAAAGTTTTAGTGTCTCCTCTATTTAAAAGAAAGCTTGTAAAACAGAATCCATAATGTTTTCATTTCGGTTCTGGTTTCTTAGGAGTATGAACAAGATTGAGTCAATTGGAATATTTACAAGTGGGCTCAGGAGGAAGTTTGATGTAAATGTGATTCTGGGGAACTATCCCACTGGATGGGGCCAGGGTTAGGGTTAGGAGTAAATATGGGGAAATGACTGCTTCATGCTGTCTATTTTCTCCTGAAGATCTAGATGATGTAGATTGCTGGGAATAAGAACAGGTAGAGGAGTGAAGTATTCCAGGCGAAAGGCAAAGGCTTGAGATGGCGAATGCAAAGAGAGGAACAAAAAGAGGCGTAATGTCCGAGAGTAGCAGTCTTGAGATGCTTCAGGACTGAGTCCTGGGTGAGATTGAGTCCCCGGATCAAAGCTGTCTGAAGGCAGATATGTTTCAGACCTGTTCGATTATGTGCACTAACGTAAGTCATTTCATGATTAAGCTAGTCAATGTTGGGATTTTCCTATTTGCAATATATATTTCTAATTAATTTCCAGTTTTCACTGAGAATGTGAGCTATGTTAAACGTATCGACTGAAAGACTCATTCTTTTTAATAATGTCATGTAGAAATTCGATTGTTAGAATAATCAGTGGATATTATGCCATTAAGGTTACATATATTAATTTTTCCAGTATAAATTAAATTCTAGAAAAGCATAGCTTTTTGGAATGTCAATTTCTTCTTTTTAAATAATTATTCTATGATTCTTGTAGGCTGTCACTGGATAAATTATATTTCCACACAAGGTACAAATTAGTTTTTATTAAGTGGTTTACTTTTTAACATAAAAATACATTTAGCTCAGTGAAGCTGGCTTTGCTATTGAACTCCAAGACTTTATTTTTGCAAACTGGAAGCGATAAGAGAATGTTCCAGAGAGAGAGGG
>PVIC010001206.1:9957-22764 GCA_004025085.1 Thryonomys swinderianus
GCTTTGTAGTTCAGGCTGGCCCTGAGCTCACTATGGTGCCCAGGCAAGCCGCCGCGAACTCAGCAATCCTCCCGTCTCTGCCTCCCGAGTGCTGGGATTACAGGCGTGAGCCACCACGCCCAGCATTATATGTGGTAACCGGGGATTGAACTCAGGTCCTTACGCTTGCGAGGCAGGCGCCAGAACCACTGAGCTAACCCTCCGGCCCACCACCTATTTATTTTTTAAGAAAGATGAATGTTAACTCTACCTGTCTGGCCATCTCTTTGCAAATATAAACTTGTGGAATATTGCTAGTTTTCTACATACTTGTAGTTTTGTCTCAGAAAGTAGGTCATTTTTCTTGATTTTCTATTGCATGAGTGGAAATATTAATATCTCTATCTTTTCTATAACCTTTTGTGTATTAATTGTTGCTGACTTTAAGGTTGCCAAATTAATATTTGTGCAATTATGTTCCTTTAGTTTAATAATTGAATCTTAAATTTGAAAACAATTATTTCTTATAATTATTAGATACTGCTTCCTACAAAACTAATTGGCATACCAAGATAATATTTCATTTCCTGTTTATCTAGGATGGATCTGGGAGGCTCAAGGAGGCTACTGCCAACATCAAGTTCAAACAGATTCTTTTTTTTTTTTCATTTTCTATAGATTTATTAAAACTCTGCTGTTTCTTAAGTTGACTTAAAATTGGTTACAATTAATTTCTTGTTTGGTTTTATCTCAGAATTACATATTTCTACAGTGGTCTGCTGCGAAGTGGGATGTAGTGTACCTTATTTTGAGGATATTTTCGCTCATAGCTCACTCACTTCCTGTTCTAATTTGGACCAACATCTTTCTAGGCCAGCTGTGGATGCATCTTTTGGAGCTTCTTTTTTATCACACTTATATCTCATATCTTCTTTCCAAAAATACACGAGTAAATGGTACATTCTTAAGTACTGAAACTTGTTACCGTGACATTATATTTGACGCCACGTATTGGCAATAGCAGTATAGCCAGAACTTCTCTTTCAGAATTTTTGTAATATTCAACATCATTGATTTAAATTTTGATGCTTTTTTTTTTTCAGTACTAGAAGTTGAACTCAGGGACTTTGTGCCAAGCTACATGCTCAGCTCCCTGTTTTCATTTTTCAATTTTTAAATAAGTTCCTCCTAGGACATTAGGTTATCAGACTGGGCTTGAATGTGTGATGCCTCAGCCTCTGGAGTCCTGGGATCACAGGTCTCCCAGGCTTGGTGTGATTTTTATTCTCATTTCTTTTAAGTTCCTTGTATTTATCACAAGAGAAGTGTTAAAATCATTTGTCTTTTGGTTTCTGAAAATCTATGAACTTAGGTCTAAAATTTTATTTTCTGTTTCTTGTACGCTTGACTTTAAAGGACTGTGTCTTTACTGTTGAGAATATCTTTCTACTTTATGATTTTTCAACTCCTACTTTATTCTCTCCAGGATATCTGTCACCTGAGTTTTAGACAACAGTATACTCTCTGCCTCTTGTCTGCTACCCTTATTTTAATATACCGCAGCTCTTCTCATTCTCTGATTGTTTGATTTTGTTGTTAGTAGAGGAGATTTTAGGCTTTATTTGTTTTCTTACAGCTTGTCCTCTAATCTGTACATTTATATTATAATTAGTTTCTTTTATTGGTACAGTTTAGATGCATGTAATTATCACACTCATCATAGGAAATCTGTACCTGTACATGATATATCTTGATTCCTCTTTTTTTCTCCCTTAATCCCGTCTTCATTTTCTACTTACAAAGCTTTGCTTCCATTTTATACTTCTATTTTGAATGTTTCGTTTCTTTTCCTCCCTTTCTCCTTTTCTCCCTCCCTAGTTCCCCTTTCCTTTTGAACAATTTCTCCCTATCTTACGACATCTGTGACACATTTTGGTCCTTATTTGCACTTTCTTTGTTGTTTTGTTTCTTCAGTTTATTTTTGTTTGTAAAATGTTCTCATTTTATTTGATTTGTGATTATTCTCTCATCGTCATAAATCTGATAGCTAGAACATTCTGTTGACATTTTATGTGATAGCAGTGTATGATTCTGGGCAACTTCTGTTTTGTGAATTTGGTAATGTACTACGCCTTGCTCCATATGCAAGTTTCAGTTTCCTCTGAGGGGTTGAAGCTGACAGCTTTAGGACTTTACTTGGAGATGTGTGGAAGTTGGCAGCCAATTGCTAGAAACTGAAACTTCACAATGTGCAGTATTCCTTTTGTTTGCTTATCATTTTATCTAATTTTCAACTTAGTTACTATAAACTACATGAAGAAACTTCTGACAAAAACTGTGTACTCCATGTCTGAAGGAGATTATCTTAGGAGTTCTTGTTTTTTTAGATAGCTCATTTTGTTAATGAAGAACCTCAAAAATCCTTTGTTACACTCTTTTAATGATTTAATAAAACTGCTACCAAAGTGGAGGCCTAACATCCAAATTTTCTTCACTCCAAGTTCATTTGTTCCAAGTGTGAGCTGTTTTAAACATGGACATACACAAAACTTGATCCAAATTTAGCTCACTTTATTATAGATACTTGATTTTTCCCAGGTAAACAAGTTTCATCCATATGAAAGACAACTTGAATTAACTCAGATAAAGCAATCAGGTCCGAGTGAACTAAACTAGTAGATATAAAAATAAAATCAAACTCTTTAATATAGAAAATTGCTTGGAAACCGTAGAGTATTAAAAAATATGCTAAAATCACAAACCTCAAGCTACAAAGAAAAATATTGGAGAAGAAATTCAAATTTGTATTTTAGGTAAACTAGAGGTCAAACATGAAATTTCTCAGATAAATTGTTATTAAACAAAGATTATAATATATATTACATTAAGAATTCTTGTCAATAAACAGACAACAAATGCCCCAAAACCTCTTGAATATCTACAAAAGGTTATAATTTTTTAAATCTTTCTGTAATAAACTTGGAAGCAATATAAATGTTCTATGTGGAGTTAGACAAATACAAATATTCATGTATTTTAACTAGTTCTCCACATGTGTTAATAAATCTCACAAATCCACTGAATACAGAAAGCAAATCATAGATGAAATCATACATTTCAAACCATTATAAAGTAGCTGAGACATACAAAATCATATCAAAAATATAAACACCATACAAATTAATGAGTACATGGAAGATGGAAAAGATGGGGTAGAGAAAAGGCTCAAGATGTAAACACATTGTGAGCTACATTTGCAGTGGTCTGTTTTTAGTTAAGTTTCTATTATCTAAGTATGGTTTGACTGGTTTAAAAACAATTATTTTTAATAATTTAATTTTAATGATAATTTTTAATAATAATAATAAATAATAATTATTTACTGAGCTTTTGGATCTAAATGAGCCCCAAGCCAGTCTTAGCCCCATATGTAGATTTTTTGTGTCATTTGTTAGACTGAAATAAGTGCCAACCTACAGAGGCAGGACTTGTATTATTGTTGCATGTTGAAAATTGGATCATTATATATAAAGTGTTGAAGTGCAGAAAGTCAGAGGCTGCTCATTGAGGACTTAGACACATCTAATATCAAGCAGAGTAGCTTCTATGAAGGCAGATCTCGGAGATCTTTAACCTTTATTTTCATGGAAACTGAAGAGTCACCAATATTTTAGATTTTGACAAACTTTATTAAAATCATACCTGATAGGGCCGGAAGGTTAGCTCAGTGGTTCTGGCGCCTGCCTCGCAAGCATAAGGTCCTGAGTTTGATCCCCGGTAACCACATACAATGCTGGGCGTGGAGACTCCGCCCACCAGCAATCAATACCACATACCACAGTGCCAGGCATGGTGGCTCACGCCTGTAATCTCACCACTCGGGAAGCAGAAGCAGGAGGATTGCTGAGTTAGAGGCTTGCCTGGACTACATAGTGAGCTCAGAGCCAGCCTGAACTACAAAGCGAGACCCTGTCTCAAAAAAACAAACAAACAAACAAAAACATACCTGATAAAGGAATATAGAAATGAATAGATAAACCTCTTTTCTTTGTGTATGTTTTGCTTGATTTGTGGCTTGGTTTTACTTTTCTTTTAAAATTACAGATGGCTGCTATAATGGATTGGTTGATGCTTGAAGTCTAATGCCTTGTTGGAATCTAAAAAGTTTTCTTCTTTATATGTTATATTTCAAGCCCAGATATTTCGGACATTTCTAGATTCCTTCAACTTGTGTCATTTGCCTAAAGTCACCATAATGGCTCTTAGTGAAATACTTTTAGATTCTTTCTATATTAGACTCATTTTATTATAACACTGAGTGCAACTTTTATTTGGCAAAGAGCTGTATCTTAATTACTAATTTCCAACTGTGAATAAATGGACATTATATTGTTCTTAGAACCCATCTTTAGTCTCAAGGATCTTAGGGTAAGGATGTATGTAGGTGGGAAACTGGTAATTTGTACTTTAAAAAAAATCTCCCTAAATGATTCTAATCATAAACCATATAGTATTTTAAGAAAAAAATGGTTAAAGGATTTGCATAACTACTCATATTTAGATTTTAAGCCTGGTTACTTCTTTATAATTCATTTCTATTTGAAAATTGATTTTATGTTGATTATCTGATGTATTTGCATTACTTGATTACAAGGTATATCATTCCTTTCACTGATTTCCTCTACTGTGTCATGCAAGCATGAGATTAATTTAGTTTTGTGAGTAATCATAAACTCCAACTCATCATGACTCAATATATAGTGTGTTCTTGCACAACCAGTGATCAGCATTTTCTATTTTTATTTCCCTAGAAAATACTTGTATCATTTAAAACACTGAAGCAGGATCTAGATAAGCACAGTGGAACCAGATACAGTGAGATATTTAGACCTAAAAAAACACACACAAAAATTACAGTTTGTTGGATTAAAGGTGCATGCTAATGGGCCATCATCAATTGAGGCATCAGAAAGGAGCAGTGGGATTCCTCAGTAGTTTTTTTTTTTTTTTTTTTTTTTTGAGATAGGGTTTTGCTTTTGTAGTTCAGGCTGGCTCTGAGCTCACTATGTAGTCCAGGCAAGCTTCAAACTCAGCAATCCTCCTGTCTCTGCCTCCCAAGTGCTGGGATTATAGGCGTGAGCCACCAAGGCCGGCTCCTCAGTAGTTTTTTTATGACACAGTCCTCTAGACTCACAGCACAAATCTTTTCTTTTTTTAAATTGAATTCTTTATTGGTACATTTTATATACAGCTCATAATCACACTCATCAATGGGGAATCTATACCAGTATATGACACAAGTTAACTCTCATTTTTACCTATATCCCTATCCCCCAACCCCACATCCCCTATACATTCCTTCTTTCTTTTTCTTTCCAAATCATATTTATTCTCTCCCCTCATTACTTTCCCCTACCACATTCCCTTTGAACATTTTCTATTTCACAAAATCTATCATTCATTTTAGAACTCATTTACATCTATAGGTCCTCATACCAAAGAAAATATATGGTATTTACTATCTGTGATCTATTTATTTCACTTGTTAGTGTGTTTCCTCAAAGTGCATCCATTTGCACATAAATGAAGAAACGTGTCATTCTTTATGGCAAAGTAATATTCCACTTTATTAAAAAAACACATCTTCATTATCCAGTCTCCAGTTGATTGGCATCTGCGTTGTTTTCAAGATTGAGATGTGACGAACTGAGCTGCTATGAACATGGCTGTACATATGTCTTTACTATATAATTCCTTTATTGCTAGCAAGGGAATAGCAGGGTCAAATGGGACCTCAAATCCTTATTTTCTGAAGAATCTCCACACTGATCTCCACAATGGTTGTACAAGTCTACAATCCCACCAAGAGTGGAGAAAGGTTCCTTTCTCCCTGCAGCCTTGCCAGCATTTATTGCTAGTTGATTTCACAATAGCAAGTATTCTTTGTGGAGTGAGATGAAATCTCAGTGTTGCTTTCATCTGCATCTCTCGAATAACCAGTAATGTTGAACATTTCTTCATATGCTTCATGGCTGCTTTTGCTTCTGCCTCTGAGAAGTGTTTGTTCATTTCTGATGCTCATTTTTGAATTGGGTCTTTAAACTTGGGGGGACTGATTTCACAGCATAAATCTTAAACTGTCTTTTTTTTTTTTTTTTTTTGTGGCGCCAGGGATTGAACTCAGGCCCTTGTGCATCCAAGGTTAGTGTGGTACCACTTGAGCTAAATCCCCAGCGCTCTGTCTTCTTGGATTCATACTTATTATACACTAATATTACCCATATATTTCCAAATTTCTTATAACTTTCCATTTCTTGGCTCTTCAGTTCTGTACTCTTAATGAATTCTGCATTTTTATTATCTACTCTGGAAGACAATACTGCTTGATTTTTACCTTAATTTGTTTTATATAGCTTCAAGGATTGTTCCCTCATATAAACAGCATGGATAATTGGGCAAGTTTGTGTTCACTATAGCCACACAGTAATGATTGTATAAACAATGATAAAGCCTTTTCAGACATTATTGAATACAAAAAAATTACTCACAGTAGAACTTTCTTGTTCTCTGTGGCTCTTAAAGTTTTCTCCTCTGTGGATCTTTCTAAGTCATGTGTTTTATCATTCACACTTTTAAGTAGTAAATGAACTATGTCTCTTGTATAATAAGTGGTATGCCCTTAGTTTTACTTTCTACAACTCACTAATTTATACATTTGTAATTATTTTATATTTTCACTTTAACTAGGAATTTAATGGTTTATAATTTTTGCCTGGTAAGTTTCTCAATAAAAAGCTACTAGAATGAAGATACTTTCTTGGATTTCATTGATTCTTCTATCACTTAATAATGTCTTTGAAGTGTTTTCATAAACCATTCTAGGTGTGTGTGGGGGTATAGTAGTGAAGAGAAAGTGCCCTGTTGTCATACAGTTTCTGTTCTAAACCTATAGGGAGTGATGCAGAACCTATTCCTTCCAGAAACAGACAGTGTGAGAAGCACAGATATTCCCTAAGGATAAAAAGCAGTTACTGTTGGATATGAAATGTCAAAGGGAGTTGAAAATGTTAAAAAGGAGCCAGGAAAGGATTCAGATAAAGAGAACATTTCAATTAAAACTAGGAGAAAGTAAGGGAATAGACTGTGTGGCCCCCTGAGGGAAAAGCATTCTGGCTGTGGACAGTACGTGTGTAAGGACCCTGGAGGTGGAGGAAGGTTTATGATTATTTGAGCAGCGATGAGGAATTACTAAGGGCTGAGCAGAGAGGAAATTGAAGGAGTAGGAGATTAGGTCGGGGAGTTCACAGGAAACCAGATAATATCAAGTTCTCTAGGTATTTAAAAATGTTATCTTTACTCTGAGAAAGGGAGATCCTTGGAGGATTTTAGTACAACATAATCTGACCTATGTTTAATAATGTTAGTTTAGCAGTCACATTCACACCTCGGGGAAGCAAGCAGAAAGTAGCAGAAGACCAGTGTTCAGTGTTTTGCTGTACTCCAGGTGAGAGATGACGATATGCCTGGGGAATGGGGGGAATTGGTTAGAAACGGGATGTATATTGAAGGTACAACCAGGTGGACTCTAAGAAAATCAGAGGTTTTAAAAGAAGTATCCTCTTTTATCACATCATTTGAAAATAAATCGCAGTAGGTAAGATCGAGAAATCTGCAAAATCTTGCATTTTGTAGGGCAATTTCAAGAGTTATTGCGTGAAAATATAGTTCTAATCTGATTCCTCAAAAAGGGAGCCTCAGGCTCATTATTTGGTTGGTATAACGAAATGATTCCAAATGAATTTGAATGTGACCTGGAAATATTTGGAGAGGCCTTTTCCACATGCATTCACCCTTCGTGTGGACTGGTGTGACAAAGCTCTGTTCAGTGACGGCAGAGACATCTCGGAGAGCCCAAGTCCTTCATGCCTTTCAGAGCAGGGCTTGACCTGTCCGCAGGGGTCTGGTAGTCTTGGAAAGAACATCTGCTTTATTGTTACAAATTTTTGAGCATTCATGAAATCCTCATGAGATCTCTGTTGGTAACACCTGCTATAGGGACCAGAAACTTCAAGACTGAGTTGGCTACCATTAGCTATAGTCCCGGATCCTACCCAATATACTAATCCATTCAGGAGCCTTCTGAACCTTCCTGGATTAAGGCAATAACAAAACTCAATATTTTACTTTCTTTTAAGAATATATTTTCCTTCAGGTATTTTTCTGTATGATCTATAGGATCTTGAGCTTCATAAATATAAAGGTTCTGAGTAAATGCAGGAAAGGATGAGTTTTAAAGTATAAATGTTCCTGAGGACTACAAGGAAATGAAGTACTAAAGAACAATTCACACAGCTCAGTGGCACATGGCTGTGGCCATAAAATGGAGCTTCTCATGGAATCACAGTTGGAATAATGTTCACTTTGCTGTTGCTCAAGAATTTAAATTCCGGTAAAGAATAGACAGTTCATTGGATGCTTCAGTTGTATGTCCATCAATGACTTACATTTGCCAACTAAAATGTATTTCATAGAAAGATATTATTGGGAAAAGAAGGCTAAGTGGTTAAAATCACAAGTTTCTACTAATGATATTTCAAATTAGAAAGAGTGATTAGTAACCACATTATTGAAGGCTTTTAAAAATCTAGTAAATCAGATGATCTAGAGTTTCTACATTATACTCATGACTTTCAGAGGAAACAGTGAGTTAAAATTATGTTCTAAAGATCAAAATAAGCAAAATCAGTCAATAAATTTAACAATTAAAAATGTCAAATAAAATCCAAATTTGTATTTTTTGTTACTTTTAAAAATAGGGAGGATTCTGCCAGGGGTGGTGGCTCACGCTTGTAATCCCAGCACTCGCGAGGCAGAGACAGGAGGACTGCTGAGTTTGAGGCTTGCCTGGGCTACATCATGAGCTCAGGGCCAGCCTGAACTACAAAGTGAGACCCTGTATCAAAAAAACAAAACAAGCTGGGCGTGGTGGCTCCCAACTATAGTCCCAGCACTCGGGAGGCAGAGACAGGAGGATTGCTGAGTTCGAGGCTTGCCTGGGCTACATCATGAGCTCAGGGCCAGCCTGAACTACAAAGCAAGACCCTGTCTCAAAAAAAAAAAAAAAAGAAAAAAAAAGGAGGATTCTACTTGACAAAAGGGCCAGAATATTTGAAAGCTGTACTTTAAGGGTAGAAATTCATATTCCTTGTAGCAAACAAAGTTAATACTTCTAATGACTCCTACAAATCAATATAAAAATCTATATTGAATACCTCAACAGAAATATGAGCAAAGAATTTGGCTGAAATTTTATGAAAGAGGAAATATAAATGGACAGAGAATGCATGAAAATGCACTCACTGTCCCTAATATTCAAAGAAGTAAAATGGAAACCACAATGAGATGCCATTTTCACCTGCTAAATTGTCAGTGATATTATGATTATAGTGAATATTTAGGAGTATATGGTGAAAAGGAAGCTTTGTTAAATAGTGAGGGGTTTTCTGGGCTGGTGGCAAGTATAAGCCTCTTTTTAACTGAGGTTTTAATAGAATAAATTTTGTTGTATCTCTCTTCATTGTTGCTGAAAGTAAAAGAAACTAACTGTGGTGTGCTTAAGCAGAAGAAAGCATTGTTAGGAAGAAATTAGTGTCTTACGGGCTCTAAAACAGTGCTGCATAACCAAGCCTTGACAGGTGTGGAAGTACTGGAAACTCTAGGGAGCTGCTGAACAGGAATCTTACAATGTGAAACATCAAGGCTGCTCTCAGGGTTTCCCTTTCTAGAACAATGTCAAAGTCACTCTGCCCAACTCAGGCAAGGTGCTTAATAAGATCCCTAGAAGGCTTTTTCCAGGCAATGCTGTAGGAGTCCCTACAAATGAAGCCTTGGCACATGCCAAGAGTGGTTTCAGAGAACTGAGCTGACTCATAAGCATTTGTATGGGAACCAAAATTCAATAGGAATGGAGAAGTTTAGTGAGCCTGTTTGGCAGTATTGTTGCTTATAATATTAACTCCCATCTGAAAATCAGCCAGTCAGTATTGGGTGTTTGCTTGGTACATGTTACATTTTTTTTTTTTTAGGCTTTGGAAATGAATATATTCCATTTTATATTATATGTAATTGTTCTTCTTTTAAAAAATTGATTGATTTCCGGTGGACAGAAGGCCACCCACAGGCCCACTGTATGCCGGGAGCAGCCCTCGGACTTGGCTGCTGGGTAGGGAGCAGCCCGCGGACTCGGCTGCAGGGCACCATCCATTTCCAGCGGACTGAAGGCCGCCCACCTGCGCACTGTATCCTGGACCTGTGCAGTGAGGAGTCAGGTACAGACCCTCAGTACCAGCTGCACCACGGAGGGTTGAGGGACTCCACCCAGTCCCAACACCACCCCGGAGCTGCGTTGTGAGGACCCAGGTCCTAGAGGAACCGGAGCCATCTCCTTTGTCCCTCCACAGGAGGCGTGCTCCTGGAGCCGCACTGAGAGACCAGAAGTGAGAACTCTCAAGGGTAATTACAGATTCAAGGAGGACCCCCCAGGAAAGTGCCACATCCAAAGGGCCCCAGATAATAGAAAAAGACCTGCAACAAACATTGCCTTGTCATCAGGCAAAGAAGAGCATTAATAACAACAAAAGAGTAGAAATGAGAAAATACACAAAAAACCGGACACAAAGATCACCACCACAGGGAAACTCAGAGAAAAGGGAAATAGGGCAAACTGAAACTTAAACACCAGGACTCTTGGAGATTGTAACTAAAGCAGATCTAGTAAAATGGAAATCAGAACTCATCTCTGAGATCAAAACAGAGATACTGTCCACAGTGAAAGACATCATTAAAAAAGAGATCAGCGAGATGATAGAATCCAAGATAGCAGAAGTAATGGAACCTTTTAAACAGCTTCATGCAGAGCTCCAGGGAATGATGAAGGGAACAAGAGCTTGCACAGTAGGATGAATGAAGCAGAGAACCAAATCTCAGACCTAGAGGACAGCATAGCTGCCAACGAGCAGGAAAGGTATAATCTATGGAAAAGAGCAAGGGACCATGAGAAATAAATTTAACAGCTTCTAGATGACTCAAAGAAAAATAATATAAGACTGATTGGAGTAACTGAGGAAGCAGGAGACATTGTAAAGACATAAAAAAGCTATTGTCAGAGATAGCAACAGAAAACTTCACAGGAAAAGCAATAGACATACAGATAAATGAGGCCTATCAGACCCTAAACACTGTGACATAAAAATATCTATACCTAGACAAATAATTATCAAGGTTCCAGATGTACAACAAAAGAATGAAATAATGAAAGCAGTGAGAGAAAGGAAGAAAATCACCTACAAAGGGAAGCCCATTAGGATCACAGCAGACTTTTCAATACAAACACTCAGTGCAAGGAGAGCCTGGAGGGAAGTATTTCAAGCATTGCAGGAAAACAACCTTCAACCTAGACTGTTGTATCCTGCAAAACTATCTTTCAGAATGGATGGGGAAATAAGATACTTCCATGATAAAGAACACCTGAAAAACTTCACAAATACAAAACCTGTACTCCAAAATATCCTAAAGAACATCTTGAAAAAAACACAGAAAATTCCATACCCATGAGACCCAGGAGAATGAATTCATTGGGGCAAACAAGAAACTAAATAGAAAATGGAAAAAAAGCAAAGAAGAAAAGAACCGAGAACAGGGAAACATGGCAGCTCTGAATATGTCCATATCAGTCATAACCATTAATGTCAATGGCCTCAATGGGCCAATTAAAAGACACAGACTAGCAGATTGGATCAAGAAGCAGGATCCTACAATCTGTTGCATACAGGAAACACACCTAATTTAGAAGGAAACCCATAGACTGAAAATAAAAGATTGGAAAACGATCCTCCATGCCACAGGAAACTGTAAAAAAGCAGGAGTGGCTATCTTGTTTGCTGATAAAATAGATTTCAAACCCAAACTGATTAAAAGAGATAAAGAAGGTCACTATATTCTCATACAGGGAGCTATCCAAGAGAAAGAAATAATCATAAACATTTATGCACCAAACTCTAATGCACCCAACTATATAAAACAAATATTACTGGACATGAAAAGCCAGTTATCCATGAATACAATAGTAGTAGGGGATTTTAATACTCCATTGTCACAAATTGACAGATCAACTGGACAAAGAATCAATAAGGAAATAGTTGAGTTAAATCAAACTTTGGAGCAAATAGACTTATTAGATGCCTACATAATTTTTCACCCTTCAAAGCGAGAATATACCTTCTTCTCAGCTGCTCATGGATCATTCTCCACAATACATCACATTCTAGTCCATAGAACAAGCTTAAGCAGATGCAAAGGAATCAAAGTTATCCCCTGCATACTATCAGACCATAGTGCCTTGAAACTGGAGCTGAATAGCAGAAGAAATTCCAAGATCCTCACAAACACATGGAAATTGAACAACACTCTGTTAACCAACTAATGGGCCACAAAAGAAATTAAAGAAGAAATTAAACAGCTTCTACAACTAAATGACAACCCCAGCACAACCTACAGGAATTTATGGGACACAATGAAAGCAGTTCTGTGAGGGAAACTCATAGTAGTGAGTGCCTGCACTCAGAAAATAGAGCAAACTGAAATAAACAATCTAATGATGAACCTTAGACAATTAGAAAAAAGAGGAGCAAAACAAACCCAAAGCATATACTAGAGAGGAAATTATAAGGATCAGAGCAGAAATTAATGCAGTGGAGACAAAGAGAACAATACAAAGAATCAATGAATCAAAGAGTTGGTTCTTTGAAAGGATAAATATGATAGACAGAG
>PVIC010001206.1:22864-73723 GCA_004025085.1 Thryonomys swinderianus
AAATCAGCACAGACCCAGAAGAAGTCCAAAGGATCATAAACACATATTTTGAAAATCTATACTCCAAGAAGATGGAAAATCTAGAAGAAATGGATAGATTCCTAGACTCATATGAACTTCCAAAGCTGAATGAAGAGGATATAAAAATGTTAAACAACCCGATATCAATCTGGGAAATTGAAAATGTAATAAAAAACCTGCCAACAAAGAAAAGCCCTGGTGCTGATGGCTTCACTGCTGAATTCTACAAAACTTTTAAACAAGAGTTAATACCAGTACTTCTCAATCTCTTTAATGAAATTGAAAGGGAAGCAGTACTCCCAAAATCATTCCTTGAAGCAACCATCACCTTTATTCCAAAGGCAGGGAAAGATACCACCACAAAAGAAAACTACAGGCCAATCTCTCTAATGAACATTGACGCAAAAGTCCTCAACAATATACTTGCAAACAGAATACAGAGAGTTATCAAGAAAATCATACACCCTGATCAAGTCGGATTTATCCCAGGGATGCAAGGCTGGTTCAACATATGTAAATCAATCAATGTAATACACTATATTAACAGACTCAAAGACAAAAACCATGTGATTATCTCAATAGACGCAGAAAAAGCATTTGAAAAATTCCAACACCCATTTATGATCAAAACCCTACAGAGAATTGGAATTGATGGACTTTATCTCAGTTTAGTGCAAGTTATTTATGAGAAACCAACAGCCATCATCATACTCAATGGGCAAAAAATGAAACCTTTTACACTAAGGTCAGGAACAAGGCAAGGATGCCTGCTGTCACCACTCTTGTTCAATATAGTACTGGAAACATTAGCCATAGCCATCAGGCAGGACAAAGATATAAAAGGAATAAAGACAGAAAAGGAAGAAGTTAAACTGTCATTATTTGCTGATGATATGATACTCTATGTAGAGGATCCTAAAAACTCAACCAAAAGACTGCTAGACTTAATTACCAAATTTGGTAGTGTTGCTGGTTACAGGGTCAATGCTCAAATATCAACAGCCTTTGTCTGTGCAAACAATAGACTCACTGAAAGAGAAACTGGGGAGTCAATCTCTTTCACATTAGCACCCAGAAAAATGAAATATCTAGGAATCAACCTAACAAAGGAAGTGAAAGACCTCTACTCTGAAAACTATAGGACTCTGAAAACTGAGATAGAAAAGGAAACCAGAAAGTGGAAAGATATCCCTTGTTCCTGGTTTGGGAGAACCAACATGGTCAAAATGGCTGTACTCCCATAACTACTATACAGATTCAATGCAATTCCAATTGAAATTCCAACAGTATACTTCTCAGAGCTAGAGAAAATACTACAAAAATTCATCTGGAAACACAAGAAACCTATAATAGCAAAAGCAATTCTAAGCAACCACGACATGGCAGGGGGTATTACAATCCCCAATTTAAACCTCTACTATAAAGCCGCTGTGATAAAAACTGCATGGTAGTGGCAAAGGAACAGACCTGAGGACCAGTGGAATAGATTAGAAGACCCAGAAACAACTCCAGATACACTAAGCCACCTTATCTTTGACAAAGGAGCCAAACTTCCCCAATGGAAGAAAGACAGCCTGTTTAATAAATGTTGCTGGAAAAACTGGTCTTTAGCCTGCCAAAAGCTAAAGCTAGACCTATCTCTTTCACCATGCACAAAACTAAACTCACAGTGGATACAAGACTTAAACATTAAAACAGAAACAATAAGCCTGCTGGAAAACAGGCTAGGTAAAACTCTTGGAGACATTGGCTTAGGCAGAGACTTTATGAATAAAATCCCTATAGCACAAGAAGTAGGAGAAAGAATCAAAAAATGGGATCTCATTCTACTGAAAAGCTTCTGCACAGCAAAAGAAGTGACTGGCAGTGCTAGAAGACAACCAACAACATGGGAAAAAATCTTCACTAGCTGTGTATCAGACAAAGGGCTATTATGTGCAATGTATAAAGAACTCAAATAGATCAGCCTCCCCAAGTTTAAAGACCCAATTCAAAAATGGGCATCTGAAATGAAGAGACACTTCTCAGAGGCAGAAGTCAAAGCAGCCAATAAACATATGAAGAAATGTTCAACATCACTGGTCATTTGAGAGATGCAAATGAAAACAACACTGAGATTTCATCTTACTCTACAAAGAATGGTCGCGATCACAAAATCAACCAACAGTAAATGCTGGCATGGCTGTGGGGAAAAGAAACCCTTCTCCACTGTTGTTGGGATTGTAGACTTATGCAACCATTGTGGAGATCCGTGTGGAGATTTCTCAGAAAACTAGGACTAGGGGTCCCATTTGACCTGGCTATCTCCCTGGTAGGAATATACCCAAAAGAATTTTAAAAATCACATTGGAAAAACAGATGTACACCCTTGTTCTTAGCAGCTCAGTTTGTGATAGCTCAATCTTGGAAACAACCCAAATGTTCATCAACTGGAGAGTGGATAAAGAAGATGTGTTTTTTTTTTATAAAATGGAGTATTACTCTGCCATAAAGAATGACAAGATTGATCCACTTAGGTGCAAATGGAGACAACTGGACACTTATACTAATAAGTGAAATCAATAGATCACAGATAGACAAATTCCAGATCCTGTCTTTGGCATGAACACCTGTAGATGCAAATGAACTCTAGAAAGTATGACAGCTTTTATAGAGTGGGAAATTTCCATAGGAAATTTGGTGTGGGAATGTGATGAGGAGAAGGAATAAATAAGATACAGAAAGAAAATAAAAGAGCATGTATAAAGGGGGTGAAGAGATGTGGGTGGGTAGAGATATGGGTAAAAATTAGAATTAACTTGTGTGATATACTGGTACAAATTCCCCAATGTTATATGTGATTTTGAGATGTATATAAATTGTACCAATAAAGAATTCAATTTTTAAAAAATTGCTTGATTTTCTTGCTGGTTTGGTTCTTTAGATGTCTGGCATCTAATTGTGTGTTGCTTCTGCATGATTTTGTGTACAATTTATAGATGATATTTCATGTGTGTTTTACATTCCTCACATATGATGTGTGTAACTTTCAAAAGAAAAATGTTGGTTACTGTTTTAATATTTGCATGCATATGGTAGGACAAAATAGAAGTGAAGAAATGAAATTGAAGCTCATGTTTTAAAAAAAAATACATGAATGCCAAATTACTATATAATAAAAGAAGTTCCATCACAGGTTCAGTGTCTAGCCAGTACATCTCAGTAATCAACTATTAAGTTATTTATTCAAATATTTGCATGTAGTAAGTCTATATCTTAAAATATTTACTATTCAAATATTAATGAAGGCTTGCCCGTATCTCAAATTCTGAAGAAATATGGCAGAGTGGTCATAGAAAAGAACTATGTGTATATGTTTATACCAGTGTAGTGTAATTACTGAGATCACAAATACCTGAATGACCAAATAAATTATCAAAGGTAACGTGGCCTTTGAAGGCATTAGTTCTTCAATGTGAGTAGTATTTGCAAGGACAATGAAGAGCCTTAAGGATAAGCTCTTGAAAACATAAGAATTTTTTAAGGCTTCCTTTACCTCGAGGCAGCTGTTGACTCTGTTTTCCAGAATCACCTCAAAGGAAGTCAAAGCTTGCAGACTGCATGGGGAGAGGAGATTCTGCAGGAGAACATTAAGGTTATGAATTTAAAAACAGTGGATTGAATAGTTGATGTTTTAAAAGACTAACTTGAGGGAAAATACAACATTTCTCTATGAGGTCAAATGTTTGGATGAGAATGTGTGTGCTGCATGCTTTTGAGGGAAATAAGTATAGTGGGAAAGTGAAAGTAAAACAATCATTGTGCATCAAAAGTTTTGAGTAATCAGTGATTCATTTTAGTTCCTATTTGGGTGCTAAATTAAAGCAAGTAACAGCAAAATAGCAAACAGGTGGTTGTGAAAATTAAATGCAAATATTAAAATATTCTAAATTGAGGGAACTCAGGTAATTATAAGGTAGGCTTCAGACTACTTATCAATTATACATTTAATCTACTGGGGGACAAGGATGGCAGCTGACACATCTTTCAAACCCCCAAAGCACTGAGCACAGTGACTTGCATATAGCAGATATTCAGAAAATATTTGTTGAAAGAATTCTTCATGGAATGCAAAGTAGAAGACATGATTCCTACATTTGTGTAACTTAAGTTTCAGAAAGAGATACACCTGACATTCACCAGTCAACTGAAAGCTATTTACGAAACATAAAATTCTTGAAATTTTAAATAGTAGCATAATAAAGAACATCCTCCAATTTGGTCAAGTCAAATAGATGTCAACAGAAACTCTGATGTGATTCTGACCATACAAAAGACTTTGTGAGGAAGACAGATGTTGATCTTGAGATTTTAAGGATACAGAAATTTTTGAAAGGTTTTATGAGAAAACACAGAAAAAATAGGTAAAATGTTGCCTTACCATGATCAGCTGTAAAATAAGTTACAAAAATTGTTATAATATTCATGGTATTGGACTGCACATAAAGGAAATGAAAAGGTACTGACATGAAATACTTTATGCTGAACTTATTTTATCAAGTCCATAGGAAGCTATTTAAAGCCATCATAATTTATTCCTGCATGATGGAACTAGTAACTGTCACATTGCTAGATCTATTAGAAGGAAATATGTCTTTTGGTTCAGTTAATTCAATTCCACAAGTATTTATTAAGCACTTATCTAAGCAAAGCACTATAGACTCATCCATGTACAAGCAATTAAAATTTAACTGCTTCAGAGAGTATTTGCTACATCATTTCACTTTAAAAAGAGTTAACTGTTAGCATATCCTTTCCTGATCTGCTTATAAAAGTGCCTTAATTTAGAGATTTGAAGTGAGAATGAACATGAAGCATGGTATCTGAATTTTCATATTTAAACTGGCCTTAGAGAAATGTTATTAAAAAAAACACTAGATTTTCTTTTGATGATGCTTTCCACTTCCACTATACTTACATTTACTAACATTTACTCTTGGGGACCATCTATTAAGTTCACTGGATAGTAAATTTTTAAATGAGTTTATTGATACATTTTAAATATACTTTGTGATCACATTCATCATTGAGAGATTGTACCTGTACATGATATATCTTTTTTTTTTTTTTTGAGACAGGGTCTCACTTTGTAGTTCAGGCTGGCTCTGAGCTCACTATGTAGCCTAGGCAAGCCTCGAACTCAGCAATCCTCCTGTTTCTGCCTCCTGAGTGCTGGGATTACAGGTATGAGCCACCACGCCCGGCTACATGATATATCTTGATTCATATTTTTCCCATTCATCTACCCTGTCGTCAGCCCCTCCACTCCCATATACATGTCATACTCAAAAGTGAAATAAATAGGACACACATGTATAAATGTCATGTAATTTTTCTAGTGAGACAAACTGAAAGTGGAAATGAAGTCCAAAATATATAATAGGTATATGAAATAGGAAAAAAAATGTTCAAAAGGTAAAGGGAACTGGGAAGCAAGGGTAGGGGAAATCAAAGAAGGGAAAGAAAAAATCAAAAGGTAAAAAGGAAAAAAAATGGAAACAAAGTGGATAATAATTTTTATTTTACATATCAGGAAACAAAGAGATAAATTACTTTTACAGGAACGTACTACTGATTGGCTATTTGAAAACTGTCTTGAACAGATCTTTAGAGGTAAAATCATATTTGCTCTCAACTGTATAAAGATAAAAAAGAGGGCTAGGGATTTAGCTCAAGTGGTACCGCTCCAACCTTGGATGCACAAGGGCCCAAGTTCAATCCCCGGTACCCCCCCCCCCAAAAAAGAAGTCATGCTGTTCAGTGGGGGTTATGGTTCACAGAGTCGTTTCCACTGTTTCTGAACAGGCTGAAGAGACATTTGTAAGAAAATGTGACAGTAATGTGAATAGACAACAATTATCATAGGTTTGTCTGTACAGGGCTGTAACTAGATGAGTAAAATAATGAGGAAGATTATGCAGAAGTTTGGTCCTCAGGAAATTTGGCCCCTGCCCTAAGAGATATCGATAATGTCTGCAGACATTTGTGTTGTCACAACTCAAGGGATGTATGCTACTTCTATTCAATGTGTGAATATCAGGACAGCTGTTAAACACACTGCAGTATACGGGACAGCCCCTATGAATGCCACACAACTGCAACAGAAGAGAATCTGGCCTCAAATATTTGTAGCTTACAGTTAAAAAGCAAAAAACCAATCAACCAACCAACCAAACAACAAAAATAAAAAAATAAATCCTGGTGTAGCTCATCAAGATAACATAAGGAAGATGAGCTGATATTTTTATAAAGTGATATGATGTATGCTTTCCTGACGATCATTACATAATCTATGACAACCTCAGTCTTCTTCAGTCTTAATTCATCTGAGATTTGGAAATGCTGCCAAGTATACTTATTTCTTTTCATAAATATTTCCTTCCAGAAACTGACATGAGGATAAATAAATGAAAGAAAATCACCCATCATTATTTAAGCAACAAATGTTGCTGAAGGCTGCAATTTTTAAACCTGAGTATATAATGTAACTCACTCTTGTTGAGTTAGAAGAATAAATCTAGTAAAGTGATTTCTAGTCAAGAAAAGGGTATGATACGGAGCTCATGAAACAAAAAATAAATGTAGCAGAGGTGTCTTTGTTAATTCATCACTCTTTGTTTGAATATTCTATTGAAATAGCACACAGGTCAATTTGTTTCGTTCAAGTTGCTCTGGCTACAGTGTCTGAATACATCTGTTCAAACTGGCTAATTTGGAAATTATCAAACAACTTATGCTGGTTCTTACTAATTGAATATTGATAAGTGTAAATTTTGAGGACAAAGGAAAACATGAGACTAAAAGGGAAGGGAAGAACTATTTCATAGAAAATCCTGTATAACACAAAAAAGAATATAAACTTGACTGGTGAGAGATGACACAGCTTAGGCCTTGATGTGGCCAGCTCTGCTTGTAGACATGTTCATTTACTAGTCATGTGGAGAACAGATTCTACCTATCAGAATGAGGAGAGCAGGAGAACAATTAGAGAATTCTTGTTGCAGAACTTAAACTAAGGGTATGAGTAGAACAGTGGTCATACAAATAAAATAGTGAGAAGTTACAAAATCAGAGACTTCCAGAATTCAATGATGCACTGGAACTCTTCAGATTAATGAGGAGAAGGAGGAATTAAAAGATAATTCTGATTTCATTTTGGGCACTTGTTTATCTAACAGTGACCTGGTAAAGGAGTAGGGAAAATGTCACTGGTGGGAATATTTTGGAGATTGCAAGCCTCCTAGAATTCTAAGTCTCAGACAGAATTTAAGGTAGATGGTGCCTCTGACCTTATGTTTAAGATATTTTTAGGAGTTTTAGCACAGAGTGATAATAAGCACAAGATTCAAGCATTTGAGAAATACGTAAGTGACACAGAAAGCATAATTTCATTTTTAGAATTTGCTTTACCTCCTGTAATTCTATGGTCTTGAGCTGGTCTATTTTGTTGAATGACTCATGCTCAGTATCCGGAAGACTACTGCATCTGTTACTGCGCCAACAAATATTTGTGGAAGAAATTCATTAAATTATTGTCATATGCAATAAAGTTTTTTATCAAAATATATAGATTTACTCTCTATCAACTAACTTTTACTTAACTTGTCCCTATAAGCATTCCATATTATTGAATAATGCATCTTGTGATAGTCTCTACATCTAGGCTGGATTATTGATTAGGAAATCTATAAACTGGAAAAGAATTGTTTTCTTCCTCATTTCCAACACACAATGGTGTGTCAGGGAGAATGCAGCAATATTCACTCTTATTCAAAAAGGGGCACAATGGAAAGCCCAGTAGTCACTGATCCACAGTATCTCTGAAATCCTAGTGGGTAGATTCAGTATTTGGACATTCTTTATTCTGGGTATGGTAAATATTCTGAGAAGGCTCCAGTTCTGGTCCCAAGATCAACCACCAAGTTTGTTTCCTTCAGGCTTTGTACTCTCTGGGTGAGCCATAGTCTTCCATAACACTTACTCATACCATCAAGGGAAGAGATCAAAAGCAGAGCCTTCTATGTGGCTGAACTACATTCTCAACCTGCCTCTTGTCCTTAGGACAAGGGGGGGGGCAGTGAATATTCACTCCTTTAACAGTCACAGTCTTCTTCGGAGTCTTCTTCAGAGCACACCTGCTAATGCAATTCTCTCAAAACCTTTCTTTAAAAAGTATGTTGGAGCCCACTCAGTGGTATGGGCTGTACTGTGTATCTATAGGCTTAGAGATCATATGCAGTTGCTAAAAGTATGTGAATTGTTTATAATCTATTTCCACTCAGTTATTTTAATAAAATAATATTATTTGATATTTTTATGGGAAGAACATTTTCATTACCATTCTTTTTTAAACAAAACTTGGAAGAAACAATAGAATCCAATCACGGGTTTTAACAGGGGGTATGATAGTCTGGCTTTAGACTGGCATTTCTCCGCAGCTCTCTCCTCACTGAGAAATTGCTCACAGGCTGGAGATAAGAATCAATTCCACCTTGAAACCCTGTAAGTCCGGGAATATTTGTATTCTTTTCTATTCTTTCTTGCGAATAGGCCAGTTCTTTCCTGAGTTCATCTTTCTCATGGTTATTTATCAACTGTGGCTCATAACAAACAGCTCTTGCTCAGCCACGGAATCACTAGGTATATTTTCTGCCTTTTATAATACTGCAGGTGACAGTCTTGCAAAACTTTGTGTCATACATTGTATATCACCATTTTTTACGGTGGAAATAATTTTCCATACCATCTGCCTGTTGGTTCCAAAGCTACATGATATCTATAGATTTTTGCTCCCCCAGCACCATCTTTTAGGTATCAATTTCTGTATTTATAAGCTTTTGCTGCAATGTTGCTATGAACCCAATATTCTCCAAGCCTCAGTGGGTTACAATAATATATATTGATTTCTCTTTCACTGTGGATTGGCTGCAGCAGCTCCCCTTCCTTCATCCTGTGGATAGCGTTCCGGTTTATACCATATGACATCTAATTTAAGAACCTAGAATGAAAGAGCAGTTATAATCAAGCACGTTGCTGGGGTGCTGAAGAGAAGAGGCCAGGAGCCTGGCAGAAATCTGCAATAACTCTTGAAAAGTTAAAATGGGCACTTACTGACTTTCTCCCATTTCTTTTTCCAACTCCTATGTGCCCAGAGTGGGGTTGCCTAATCCTCCCACAAGTGGGCGGGGAGAACGGACATCACCGAATGACAACTCGATTCTCTGCGTGGAGCTGTTAGGCGTAAACTGGATGGAGTCTGTGTGATCAACAGGATCTAGTGCTTTGGTTAGTTTATAAATATTTGAAAATAAAAGCCAGAATTTCCTTCTGAAATTTTGTAAAAATATGATTCTAAAATAATAAAATAAAATCCAGCCATTCCTTTCATATAATCCAAGATGAATTCATAGTTGAGAATGCATCTACTTTCTGCCTTTGCTTAAAAACTGTGGCCCAGGTTTATGGTGAATTCTGCAGTGCCCTCTCAGACCTTAGGAAGCTCAGAATTAAAGTTAATTTTTTTTAAAAAAAAATTCTGGCTTAATATATTTTTAACTGAATTCTTTATTAGTACATTTTATATACAGCTCACAATCACACTCAACATTGGGGAATTTGTACCAGTATATGACACAAGCAAATTCTCATTTTTATGCATATCTCTACCCACCCACAACGCTCGACCCCTTATGTACATCCTATTTCTTTTTCTTTCCAAATCACATTTATTTTGTCCCCTCATTACGTTCCCCCACCACATTTCCTTTGAATATTTCCTACTTTACAAAATCTATCATACATTCTAGAACTCATTTACATCTACAGGTTCTCATACCAGAGAAAAGATACGGTATTTACATATCTGTGATCTATTTATTATTATTAATTTTTAAATAAAAATTAGGTTTGTTTTAAATTATATATATATATAAATGTATCATATTTGCTACTTTAAAATATATTTTGAATATTTAAAATATTGCTTTAAACTATTTTAGGAAATAATACATACTAAAATATCAAAGAAATATTCAGATTAATTTTGGTGCATCACCTAAGAAAAAGATAATCTTCAAAAATCAATTTAACACAGAAAAAGATAACTTTGTCATTAACAGTCAATTGAAAATAAACTCCCAAAGTTCAAAAAAAACAATTCTCCTGTATATTAAAATTAAATTTTTCCCAGATTTTACTTGTAGAAGTTAATAAATACATTAAAATTAATATGATTAATGAATGTGAATATGAGGGGGAGACCTCAAGATATTAAAACAACAGAAATTTCAAGTTAAAATAAACTTTTCAAGAGTAAAAGGAAAATGATTCTGGGTGGAGGAGAAAAGCATCTGAGGAGAAAGCCCCACGTATCAGTAGCAGTATTTAGTTACAAGTACTAGAAGTCAGAAGTTTTCAAATTTGAAGCAGGAAGCATCTTCCAACTGACATACCTGTTTTCTCTGGATCTTATAGGGCTCAAATGTTGGTCAGTTTTCCAACTGAGGACCAAAACACACAAACGAAGAACTGTGCCAACCCCTAGCTTTGTTTAGCAGGATGTCCGATGGAATATGTTTGGCTCTTGCCCCATTTTATGGCTGCAGTCAGTGTCACAGCCCACCTCTTTTGATGCTTAGTTTTACTTTTTTGGACACTATTTCTGTCCAGCCTGATACATCCAACTGTTTCCAAGGCAGGAATTCAGTGGTGATTGCAGAAAGAGAAGGAAATAATACTGATCTTCTGAAAACTAAAGTATGCCTTGGGAGCTAGTTTTACCCTGAGAAAATGTTTCCTAAAGTTTCACACCTATCTCTATAATGTTAACAAAATCCTGGATATTTTAATAAAAAATTTCAGAGAATGTAGGAGGAGCCCAAATCTGTATGTCCCAGTTCAACTTGGTAAGTAATGAAAGCCAGACAGAGCGAGGAAGGGACCCTGTTAACACCTTCCCTGAGTGCTGCTCTGGTGGGATTAAGGGCCTTCCATAACACCAGGTGAGGCTGAGGGGAATGAATCCCCTTGCCAACCTTGTGGACTTCAGATCACAGCTCCTGTTCACCCTGGGCGCCATGGTACGGTAGCTGTCAAAGGCCCTCCAGAGACATAAGACATTCTTCTTCTTGTGGGAACTGATAAAAACCTAGGTGTTGATCTTTAGCACAGACAATGGGCCTGTGTTAAGTTCTTCCTCCTTTCGTTTGTGCAGCTCTTCCTCAGGGTCAACCCACTCTTGCCTTGCTGAGGAGGCTCACGGTGGAAGCCACGCTCTCTGGTTACTCTTGCCTCCTCCATGTTGCTTTTGTCTCTCATGGAAGAGAAGAGAGCTGGGATTCAAGTCCAGATCTTATACATCTCACTGTGTGGGAATAATTCGAGACCCTACAATTTAAAAAGATCTCATTTAGTCTAAGAGTTAACAAGTCATATTAAAAAGAGAGCTGTCTCGTGGGTTTTCATGAGAGATCAGTACATTTTGTGCCTGGTTTTTTTCTCTGAGTAAGACTGTAATTTGTTTGGTCAAATTACAAGTGGAGAGTTGGTCGGAACTTAAAGTAAAAGTTATAAAATAAGGACACAGGGCTGAATTTAATAGACAGATCTACTATTTGGCCTTTGCAATGTTAAATCTTCGTATCAAAGTTTGTAAGTACAGAGGTATCATAAAAAAAAAAAAACTGAAATGTCTGGGTGTCTTTAGAAAGTCGAGAGCAATGGTAAACATGGCTGGAGCCAAGCAGGACCCACTGCCTGTAAATCAGAAAAATTCCTTCCATTATCTGAGGTCAAAACAATTATTTTTATTTACTTAATTTAAAATACCCAACATCATTTTCCTGGTTCCTTCAGGTTTCTTAAAAACACAAATCTTGCCAGGCCTAGTGGCTCATGCCTGTAATCCCAGCACTTGGGAGGCAGAGGCAGGAGGATTGCTCAGTTTGAGGTTTGCCTGAGGTACATAGTGAGCTCAAGACCAGCCTCAATTACAAAACAAAACCCTGTCTCAAAACAAAACAAAAACAAAACAAACAAAAAAATCTTGGCTTTAAGGCAAAGGTTTATGGACCTAATGGTATCACTGATACCCATTTGGGGTTTCATTCTTAGACATTAGAAATATTTCCTGGAGGCAAAATATTTTATTACTGTTATTTGCTCTGAGGTTTTTCTAATTAATTCAGTTTCACTTTCCAAGACACGCTTGCTTTAACTTTATTATACCTCGTAGAGGTTTGAGTCTGGAATTCAGAGCATTTTAAGTGGTGCTGGCACTTTGATAGGCTGTAATTCTATGTTCTATAAATCCAAAATTTGCAAGTCCATGTATAATTTTTGTCTATACGAAGAACAAGATGGCAGAAGGGAAAATGTATTGTTTTATGATTTCAGGGAAAATCAAATGGTGTCAATATCAGGAGGGCAGAGTTGAAATCCAAACTTGGGCATGTCTAATATCAAGGAACTAAATATGAAAGTCCATGTCCTTTGCGTCTTTATGTAGCAGTTCCTCACATATAGCTGCACAAATAACTAATTATAGTCATTTCTCTCTCAGAGCATTAATGTTTGTACTCCACTTAATTTCACAGGGATGATACTGACTGGCTAAGCTTACACAAGCTCCACACTTCTAAAACTGAGTTCGGTCAGATAGGATTTTGTCTAAATATATCAATTCACTCTGGAACTATGTAGAAGATGGAGAGGTGTAAATCACCAAGTCAAGAATACTAGGTAGGAAATATAAAGGTTACCATCAATAACCAAAGTAGGACCTGGTTTGGAAGTCAGCAAGTAACCACTACGTACTGTAGTAGTGAAGAGAGTTAAGTGACAGAAATTTGCTTTTTGTTGCTTACAAGACAACAGGCTCCTAGAGATACTTCACACAAAGAACAGAGATGAGAAGATTTCATGGAATTGTCATTGAGTGAGAAGATAGGTTTAGAATACCTACCACTGTATTACTGCCCAAGATGTGTCAGTTCTTTCTACTTTGTTATCATAAGTTAATGTAACATTTTGGAATTATGAAATGTTGGCTTCTGTATGAGGTTTTAAGGATCATTTTTCCTTAATTGGTAACTTATTGGCATTTCAATCAGTTTGAAGAGAAATATTGAAATTAATAATGTTTCCTGAAAGACTTGTCATATATCTGAGGATAGGTAGGAATTAAGATTCAAGTTTGCTAACTCTCATTCCCCTAGAACATTATTTATTTAATTTAGTTGTAATGAGTACCTAGTATGGAGCAGGCCATATCCTAAGAATTGGTTGTCTGGGGCCAGAGATTTAGCTCAGTGGTTCTGGTGCCTACCTAGCAAGCGCAAGGTCCTGAGTTGGATACCTGATAACCACATACAACAATACCAGGTGTGGTGACTCACACCCAGCAGCAATCAGTACCACACACCACAGTGCTGGATGTGGTACCTCACACCTGTAATCCCAATATTTGGGAGGCAGAGGCCTGAGGATTGCTGAATTCCAGGCATGCCTGGGCTACATAGTGAGCTCAGGACCAGCCTGAACCACAAAGCAAGACTCTGTCTCAAAAAAAAAAAAAAAAAAGAATTGGGCATCTGCCTCCTTGTGAAGAAAATTATAGAAATCTTTGTGCAGATAATAGCCTAGTGCAAAGGGACAACAATTAAACAATACATCAAAAAATTAGGATTTAGATATTGTGAGAGGAATATCTCCAACTGATATTTAGAATAAATGTACTAAAACTGGATGGTGGAGTAAAACTTTTTGCTAAGTTTCATTTATTTTCAGTGAAAGAGAAAGTAAACTGACCCTAACAGTGACCATAATCAACCATTTTTAGGAGAGTAAGATGGAGAACAAATGGACTGGGGAACTATGTAGTTATTTAAACGGAACCAGTTATTTTTCTCTAGTCATGCTTTCTATATCAGATAAGGTTTAAAAGATGTAGAATTTGGACTGATTGGGAGTATATTATGAAAGAAAACTCTAAATATTCATGGGCTTTATAACAAATTAGCATGAAGTAGGTGGCTTTTAAAACAAAATTTTATTTTCTCATGGAGGCCAGAATCTAAAATCAAGATGTCAGCAGACCTGAACTCTTTCCAAAGGCTTCAGGGGAAAATCTGCTCTTTGGCTCTTTCAGAAGCCGGTAGTTGTCACATTTCTTGATTTGTGGCCACTCATTTTCCATTTTTTTGGTCTGAATTTTTTTCATATTACTTACTTCTCTGCTTGTGGCATTGTATTGTTTTCTTGTGTGTCACCCTTCTAAGGAAACTTGGATTAAAGAAGACTTCATCTTAACATCTTGAATAGTTACCTCTGTAGGGATCCTTTTTTCCCCAAGTAATATAGCTTCTACAGGTCCTAGGAATCAAGCTATGCTAACATGTGGGGAGGGTGTTCAGCTTCTACCATGTATGAGCTGTGGTCAGATGCAATCTGTACCATGCTTGTATGCTTTAACTGTATGGAAGAAAGAGTGCATATCAAGGACCTGAGGTGTATGTAACATGAAAACTATGTAGAGCTCAGTGATTTGGTTTTGAGGTGAGGGTGTGGATTTGTAGATTCATAGGAAATGAAGACCTGGAATGACAGAAGTGGGAGAATTGAGTACAGTATATGAAATCAAGAAATATGTTAAAAATCAAAGAGAGAATACTGACAATGGCATAAATTAATAGAAAACCCCAATTCTAGGTAATAATTTCTTCTATATTATTTAATTCCAGACATTATACTTTTCATAGGGATTTTGTCAGAGATAATTCCATGGCCCATTTCCTTAATTGTAGTCATGGCTATGGGTCTTAGTAAGTGGGCCCCTAGGAAACTCATTGTTTTAGCCTTCAGGAGCTTGGAAGCAAGAGCAAAATTGATCCATGCCTCTCCATATGTCTTTTCATGCTTTCCCTCAATGGCTTTGTCCCTTAGGCAAGTGATGTTTATTATCTCATCAGGGGGATCCCCAGAAGACTTTAGGTAGGCCTTTCATATTATCTTTTCTCCTCAATTCTCTGAACAAAAATCTCCCTTGCATAGTCTATATAATTGTGAAGAACTGGTGGAGAATTCTCTTTAACATTATTTAACATCTCTCTCTTCCTCAACATTTTTTTAATTCTAAGAGGTCTTGTTCAGGTAACAGTGTATCAAGTTTTTTTTTATTATTCCATTTTTGGTTGTTCTAATGCATGTTAGGAATTTATGTTCTGAAATTCATGTTCTCATTACAAGTCTCATTGATACAAGTCCATATTCACTTAGCAAACATGGATTTACTGAGCACTAACCACAAGCTGACGCCAGGAGTACAATCTTCAGCAAGACTTGACTTATGCCCTCACTTTTCTTACCCAGCCTAGTGCAGAGAGAGCCTAACTATATTTCTTACAAATCCGACTCACAAGTTCTGAACTTTAAAAAATACTATGTATATGAGGTTTTGTTTTGTTTTGTTTTGTTTTGTTAAGTGCAAGAGGCTGTATATGGCTCATGAAAGCATATCACATTTACCGTGTGACTTTTTAGAGAAAATTGTTTGCTGACCCTTAACCCAGGAGAAAAACATGTAGAAATAATAACACTGACCTCAAACACTGTTGAACTTTGTAGTGGACTATGTGGTAGTTTTATCTGACTAATGTATGTCTTTCTTCTTTTAATAAGAGATTTTATTTTGATAATAAACTCTGCCCTAGTCACAAGCTGTAAGGAGTAAGTTGTTCTGACTCTGTCACTCTTAGCTTAGCGTTGGGTGCCTAAGGCCGGGTAATTTTGCTTTTCAATCTCCCTGGTCACAGGGATTTTGTCAAAGATGAGTCTATGGCCCAAGTTAGTCCCTGGGATTTTTGCTAAAATTATTGGAAAAGCAAAATTCCATTTGTCTTAGAGCTATATGGTGAATGGTAATGAATAAATATAGCTCTCCAGGGCACTATTTGTAGGAATCAGACTGTCAGATGAACTTTCTGAAAGCAGGCACAAAAATGGCAAAGACACAATTTAATCCTATATCCATCTATATATAGAAATAAATTTTGCTTCTAAATTGATTAATTCATATAGTTTTGTGAGGTAACAGTTATTTGTTTAAATTGAAGTTTCTGTTACTATATTCACTCTAATACCAGATTAAATAATAAATATTTTTAAAATGCACAGAAAAGTGCTTACTAAGTTTTCTTTTTTAATATCAGAGCTAAGCATGCTATAAGAAATAGAAGGTATTTGCATTTGAAATATGTGCCTTTGTATTTTTTGAAGCAGCACCTATACAGTCCCAGGAGGTTAAAAACATATTAAAATTAATTTCAAATTGGAAAATCTTGATGCTAATTGAGGCCTATCTGATTTTTGTGTAATAGCAATTATGCAGGACAGCTAATACATCTCTGATGGTAAGAGAAGACTTTCTAGAAGGGAAAATGGTTTAACTGGCTCTGAAGAAAATGAATCTTTGTTCAGTTGCAAGAGTTAGTGGTAGTTGGTAAGGCCTCAGAGGGAAAAATAAAGGATTATTGTACTACTAAGCTACGCAAAAGTTGAAGTGCAAAAAGGAACACATACTTTTCCAAACACTGCAAAATGTATTATTTTGGTACAAAATGAGTAGAAAGATAAAACTGAGGAGGTAACCTACAATGAGAACATGATTTTTGAAGTAATGTAGTGAGAATATGGCTTATGAGAAACTGTGGGTTTTAAATTTATATTTTAGAGAGTAGAAAATGTTGATGCTGTGCCACTAATACAACAGAAAAATGTCAGGGTTTTAGATAAGGTTTATATCAGGTGGAGAAAGCATGAAAATTATGTATGACATATTTAATGAAGTGATACATAATATTATGTATATATATAATTTTTATTTACATTACACATAATACCCAATGTCTTTGCACTGAACTACATCTAGCACTGTTTATATTTATTATTAGCTTCATTTTGAGACAGGGTATCTCCAAGTTGCTAAGTTGTCCAGCCTGGGTTTTAATTTATGATCTTCCTGCCTCGGCTTCCCAAAGCTTGGAGATAATACATATGCAAAACTACACTCAGCTACATAGGGAAATGTTTTGAAGGTAAACAGGCAAGATCTTTGGACTAAGTCCATGTGAGATGGGAAGTGGAGCTTCACAGTAAACTAAAGTTTGGTCCATGGAATGAATGCTGTTTCCTATTTTTACTGATGATAGAGAATGATGAAATCTGGCTTCATTTTTATTTTATAACTTATTTAGCTGGGTACCCACGTGTGAGAAGGATGAGCTTTCCAATTCTTATGGAATTTGAGTTGCAGGTGGTCGTCAGGTTACTGTTAACCATTCAGCAGTTCAGTCTGGAGTGCAAAAGAGATGATCTGGGTGTCTAATTTTCATTCATCGTTATGCAGATAGGAGTTGAAAACATGATAAAAAAGTGACATAAGGATAAAGTTGCTTTTGATGACTTACTATACATTTCTTTATCAAATTGCAAGTTACAGACCATTATTTTAAAAACAGGTTACTGCAGTGTATTTTGAACAAGTCATCAAGGTATCTCTAAATATTTCAATACTTTTGTGAATCCTAAAGTTACTATGAAGAATGCTAGATGTTACAATAAATTTTCCTAAAGATTTCAAATCCTGAAAGCTCTTTACCACTATTCTTCTCCATGTATTAAAGAAAAGAGAATAGCATGGTATTGTGTAGATAATCCCTAATTGGAAATCTATACAGCTGTGTTCTAGTCTTGCTTTTAATAGGTTATTCAGTAGTCAACAAATCATCTGACCTCACTGGAATCCTTTTTCCACTCACAAAATAAAGGAATTAAGACAAATATTCTGTGGCTATCTGCCTTGCATAAGCATTCTGAAACTTGATATATTCATAGATCTAAGAGTAATTTTCTTTCCTTCACTTTATCCTAATGACAGTCTTCAAAGAAAGTGACTAGTTGATTTGATCAATTCAGACATTTTACTCTATCAATTAAATTGTATATATTTAGAAATTGTCAACAGTTTTAGAACAGAAAATAATTAAGCTTCAGTTCGTGCTGTTTAGTCACTCTGAGACTACAGCTTTTGGTTCTCAGCCACCACATGCAGAGTGGCCATGCTCAGAGTGACCAGAATCCCAATTTATTCCATGCTTCTTGCTGCTGATGGGTCAATACAAATTTCAGGATTTTAGAACTATCAGTTTAATGTTCTTGCATTGCTATTTAATGGTATATAAGTTCATTGGGGATGTTGTTATAAATTATTCTGAGTGTCAGAAGTACATCTGTTTTTGTACTCATATTTTTTAATTTAACTGAAATATTTAATTTTGAAATCTAAACATTTTTCAATAACTACTTAATTGTGTATACAGAGAATGTTGATTTAAACCAAAGCAACTGAATTATGAAACGTGTTTTAATAGTACAAAAGTGAGAGTACAATGGATAGAAATTATGTAATGGGATGATAGCATCAAATAAAGAATGACTGACCCTCTGGAAGTCACAAAACCTAAAAAGTAGAAAACATTATAGATAAAATGTCATTCAGTTTTGTAAATAAAATGAGTAAACTCAGCTTGAATACTTTCTGCAACTATATCTATTTTCTAAGTAAGATAAAATAATAGATTTTAAGAAAAACATATCTGTAAACTCTCTAAAGGTAGCTAGATGTGTGTGATAGGTGTTCTGTGTGGATCACATAGTGCCTATTTCTTTCTGAGCCTTAACTGAACTATGGCCAATAGTAGTTGAATAGAGATGGATTTTGATATAGCACATAATGTAGTGTTTAATGAAAATTTATTCCCTAAATACTTTCAATAGGCAATCTCATGTGCTGAAAGCTGGGTGAAAAAGCATGAGCACATGATGATGGGCAAAGGGCCTTTTGGCAAAGCAAGAAGTTTCCAGGGTACAATAGTTTCTGAAGGGTTGGAACAAGGAAGGAAACAGCATGGAGAAAAGCAACGTATGGAAAATCCTTTAAAAGTAAAGAGAATATTTGGTTCATTAATATATTGATGATCTGGGTAAAAATGAGAATTAACTTGTGGTATATACTGGTACAAATTTCCCAATGTTATATGTGATTTTGAGATGTATATAAATTGTACCAATAAAGAATTCAATTAAAAAATATATATATTGATGATCTCACTTGAATAAACTGAAAGCGCTACCAAGTTTTGAGCTCATTCTACTTGTATTTTCTGTCCACATTTGTAACAGAGCCTTGCTTATACATCAGACAAGAATGAGAGTGGGTTTTAAAAAAGGGATGGTCATTTCACAGTTCCAAGATGCTTAGGTCACTATACCTCCCTTTTTATATTTATCACTATTTAGCTCCTATTTGTAATGTCTTGCCTGTTTTTTCTCTTCATCTGTTGTAGGTAATACTTACTTCTTAAATTTATCATAACTATAATCTGCTCTTGTAGCTTTTCTTGACTTGAACTCACAGTATTTTCCAAAGGAAAATTAAATAAAAAACTACTAAATTACAATTTTGGACATGTTTTTAATTGCAAAATGAGAGGGTGGTAATGGAATTATTTTATCACATAAAATACTTTATAAAACTTAATTTTAAAATGGAAAAAAATAATTTTTTATAAAAATAACCTTCAACCCAGTATGTTTTCTTTCTTCATTGATATGACATGAGAAACATTTCTTTAAGTCACTTTAAAGAATGTCTGGTAATAACATTCATAATATTGAATTAGAGTTAATAAAATGAAGGTTTTAACATTTAGAGTAAGAAAATTTTGGACTAAAATCAACATGAAGTACTTTTTTAAATGAGTGGTGAGATATTCTTAGTGTCATATGTTTTTATGAAATAATATTTTGAGATTTGTAATTATTTTAAATATATGAATTACTTTATTCAAATATGATTCATTTGGGGGCATAGTCATGATGAGTAAACTCAAGGTATTAAGATTAATAGTAAAATACAGTTTGAAATTTATGACAATAAGCATTATATTCTGATATTAGGAAAATCAATCTTTCAGACAGGCATTCAATGACCATTTCTTCAGTTAAAATATAGTTTATCATTAAATATTTGAATTTTTGTCATTGTGGCTCAATACTACTTGATACAAAGTAATTGCAATATTTTCAATCAAAAATTAAAGGTTTTCTTTAGTTTCATTTTTTAAAGGGTTACTTGTTTAGGTGATTTACACTATTTTATTCCACAGAAAACTCTAAATGATCCTCTGAGTAATGGGAACTATTAGTAAGCATAAGATATAGACAAAAGTGCTGTTGTCTTAGAAACAGACTTTCCTCTGTTGTTATCCTACAGTGGATGCCTGGAATGCTCAGCATTAGCACAGGGTTGGAGAACACTTTGTAAGGCATGAGAACATTGTGTTCTTTCCATTTGTACCACTGTTTTGTATCTCAGAGAATAAATAAATATTTTTAAAGCAGCGAGGTAAAATATAGAACCATTCATTTTCGTTAAGCATTTATCAACCATGTATTCCCAGGCATGAGATATAGCACCATACACCATAGATTACCAGGAACACACTTAAGACTTCTAAACGAAACAATGATTTTAGGATATTATGACTGAAATGCTTATCGCTAGTAAACCACTGATAATTTTCAGTGAAAATTACTAAGGATCACTTAGAGAGTGACTATTGAAAGAAGTAAACATAGCTCAGCAGCGATGGTGTTCTACACTAAAACACTGAGTGCCCAGAGAAGGACGCATAAGAAAGTCCACAAAAATGTAGGCTATTTTTGGTGATAATTTGCAAATGGAAGTGTTGCATATGGTCTAAATTACTCATAATTTGAACAGGTATGGAACAAGGATGCTTACTTACTAGATCCAGTCATAGGCATCAGCAGCATGTTTTTGTTTGTTTTTTAAGGCCTCCGTGAGGTTTACACTCTGATGGGGAAGAAGAAGCAGTTGCTTAATGAATAAAATAAAGGTGTGTCCTCTAGTGTGAAGACGGAGGTAGGACAAAGGAGATGGAAAGCCAGCTGGAGAGGGGCCATGCATTGAGAGGGCCTTGAACCTTGAGTGCAGGTGCTGGGGATCAGGTGAGGTCACCATTTTAGACAGGATTGTTGGGAGTGGCTGTCAGACAAGACAACACTTGCTGAGAGAACTAAGGAAGAAATTCTGCACAGAGGATTCTGCTTTTATCTATGTAACATTGTAACCCTGATCATGTTTACAACTAAAGGAAAACTCACATTTTACTTCATTCCAATTATCATGATTTTTCCCTCATAGTGCTGCACATTGGCACTTTCTGGGTGGAATCTCTATCTGTGTAGAACTGACGAAACACATCAAAATGCAATTTTGCAAAGTCAGTGGCTTATTGCCTGCTACATAAACACATATTGAGCTAGAAATATATTGAACTCCATTTTTCAACACAGAAAGATACTTATAAATAATGTTTTCTGATTCCTTTGTTTGTTTCTTGTTAGTTTTTCAGATATTGAAGATGTGAATACAGGGTCTACTCCACATTGCATTTCTTGTGTTTGGTAACCTACAGAAAGATATTAGCAGACTGAAAAAGAGCATTAGGGCACTGTTTTCTGTCTTGGTTTTGTCTTTAATCATTTCCATGAAGACTGGTTTCCCTGGCCCTTACATTAATCATTTCTTAGCAAAAAAAAATAGATGAACAATACTACTACCCCTATTTTGTAAATTAAAAAAAAAAGAAGGATGATAGGAAGGTTAACACATTTGCCTCAGCCAATTCTAACTCTAGGGTTCTGGTAAAGCCCTCAGCAGAAGCTATTTGTCTTAAATGACAGTTCTGACTTTTAACCAGTAGGCCCCGAGTAAGCTAAGGCTAAAGAAATATATTTGTAGTAGAGAAGTAACAGGACTGGGAATCAAGAGATCTCAATTCTTCTTTCATTTGCACCATTAACTAGCTCTGATACTTTCAGAATTATTTTAAAAGTTGGAGGGCTATTAGATACAGTCATTTATCAAAAGCATTTAATGAGAGTGTTTTCTACACCAGACATCGTGTCAGGCACTGCTATCCTTACCCTTTCATTCTTCAAGCTATGTTGTACTAAGGCAAATTCACAAGTAATGCAAACTCAGTGCTCTGTAAGAACTTAAGTACAGCTTGATATCTGCGTGAGAGGGACACACAAGCAAAGAAGTTAGGATGGGAGAGATGACTTCTCAAATGGTTACTTACAAATTTCTCAGCTAAAATGAATGAGAGTTGGGGTTGATTAGTGCAGGGAGGCACTGAGGCAGAGAAAACTGGCATGCAAAGGCCCAGAGACAAGAAATAAAATTTGGCCTGTATAATTATTTCTGTGTGACTGGATGATAGAGCATAAAGACAGAAAAGGTCAAAGAAGTCAGAATTTTCAATCATGTGTCAAGCAGAAAATACCCATTTATCACACAAAGTGATTTTGTTTTGAATTTGAATGCATGGGGACATTTTTTGATGCATTTTAAGCATGGGCTGGAACTACTGGTTATGAAATATACAAGGTCATGTGGAGGCAGAATAAACAGTTCATTTGAAATAGGTTATTAAGCTGTAACAATAATCCAAGAGAAAGATAGTGATCTGACAATGTCAGTGAATATGAACTAGATTATAAAAAGTTGACTTGGGGCATTTAAAAGGAAAGCCTATAGTTTTCTATAAATGACTGCACATGAGACAAGGAAGAATGGAATATAGTTAAGGTAATTTTGAGTGTTAAGATATAAAAGGCTAAAAGTTGTGGAGAGGGTTCCTCTTAGAAGAGAATATACTCTGAAGTTAGCTTAGTCTTTTTGCATGCATTTAATTAGGCAAGGGGATAGGTGAGGGTCCATCTTGTCTAAGAACACAGATTGTAGCAACTCATATGAAAGTCAAAGTCTCTAGGACAGTGACCCTCAGGGTCCAGGGACTACACATATCTAAATTCCATGAATCTATGATGATCTTCCAGGTTGCTTTCATTCAGAGATAGAAGGTAGCTGGGACAATTTCAAGAAATAAACTAGAAGGAACTGTGCCCAAAGGAACAGAGGAAGTTTCTCTATCCCAGAATACAGTGCAGGACTCCAGAACTGTTACTACACCCTCTGTCCTCTCCCCTGTCCGTGCACACACACATTTCTCAGCATGGAGTACTTCCAGTCCCATGGACATGACCAAGGTTCTGTGCCCACTTTCATCTGTGGGGTAAATACCATTAACTATTAGGCAAGTTGGGATTTAGTATTAGAACTGGATAGAGGATCAGTCTCAGGTTTTGGGTCCCATGAGAACTTATAGGAGAAAATCAGTGTTCTACTCGTACAAAGAGGGAGCTAAGATTTATGACACAAACTCTCTCATGTGGGATAAGAATACTACCTGGAAAGTGTATGAGAAATGGAATGACTTGCTAAATTAAAGAGATGGGGCTAGATTGTTAACCTGGCAGGATTAAGACCCAGAAAAATGAAGAGCAGGGGATGAAAATAAGATGAGAGCTTTAGAGAAGATTTAATAAAAATCAAATATGTGTAGTTCATTCATTTTCCTTTATATACATACACTTAAAGTATATATTGTGGCATTATTCTCTTCCAGATTATTGCTTTTAAGATCTTTAATTCTCTTCCTTTGTTGCTTTCTTCATTGTGTTCCTGAAACAGAAGGGAGACAGTATTTCTGCTTTTTATTCTAAGCAGTGTGAAAAGATTTCTAAGTGTGAAGCAGATCCAAGGGGAAAATAACTCTCTTAGATATAGATGTTATTGCCATTAAATTACTACTGTAAGTAGATGTACATATAGGAGACACAGTTAATTTCACATGACGATGGGAAGGACCACTAAGGTAATGAACTTTATTGAGAGTGCTTTTAATCCCATTATGCATGTTTGAGAAGCTCTCTGAGCAGCGAAGACCACTGAGTTGATAAAAGAAGCATTTAGTTAGCAAATGCCTTTTGTGCTTCCCTGCTCACTGGTGTATTTGCTTTAGAAATGAGTCTCTCTCCCGTGGAAGATATGCGCGTGGTCCTCTAACTGACTGGTCCCTGAAATGTGTATTAGGTGGGGGTGGTCTGTGTCATGAAGCAGCCAAGGAATATATTAAGCAACTTTTTCGTGGATATGTGGATTGCATAATTTAAGACTGTCCTGGGGCATCCATAAATTATGCATAGGTTTTGTTTTCTTACTTTACATTTCTAGACTGGAGAAAAAAAATACTTGATTCTGTAGTTCCTATACCTTTGGCATTAACTAAATCTCTCTCGCTGCTTAACGCAGCCTTAGGAATCACTATTTCAAGTATTTTCATAAGCTCTACCTGGATACCTCTTCTTCTTCAAACTCTGTTGTAATCAGCTGGCTATTATATATAATGGGATTCTATTAGACATTAGCCTTTTGTCAAAACAGAGACTCATTCAGCAGTGATTTGGACATAATTTAATAGTCTATTTATTTTGCAGTATTATGTGTCACCATTTAGAACCAATAATTAGGGTGCTCTCATGTGTGAGACCCAGGGACCGCACTCCCTATCTCTCAGGGCTCCCGGGTGAGGGCCGCCTTCTGCGACTGTGTACGCCGTATGCTGTGACATGCGCTATATGTTTTTGAAGATAATCTCTATCCCAGTAATATCCACACTCAAGGCTTTGGAATGGTAGATAGCTAAACAACAGATGGTTCAAAAAGAGCCCTGTGAATCTGGAGGAGAAATTCAGTGTAATGATTTTATTTGCTTGGATCACTTTGTTTTACAAATCAACAACTCAAGAGCACTGTAATTAGTTATTGAGATAGGACATTGTATTTAGTCGTATAGTGTGTACAAGATCTGGAATCATTAAAAAATATTACTTTTAGGTCTGTTTTAGTGACTACATTTGAGCACATGGGATACACGTTCTAATCGTTTCCTTTTATAAAGAGAGTGAAGCCAAAATTTAACAATTCGATTTTGCAGGTCCTAGAGACAGATTTAATTTCCCAATGATTGCAGATTTTGTTGCACCGCTAGGTGGCAGACGAGTTTTAGAGTTCTTGCCTCTGTGCTTTCAAAGCTCCGAAACAGGCCCAGCTCAGCTCCCCAGCAGCTGAGGCTGATCTAAATGTATAAACAAGCAGCAGCTATACGCAACACACAGCACCATCACCAAAGCATAAAGCAGCGACTTCGAGCCAAGTTTTTGCTTCCGATGATCTGGTGAAGCCAGTGCTTTCCTGATGGGTTGAAACAGAGCGGAAACCTGAACAAAGGACTGTTTCCCCGGGGGCTAGGCTTTGTGCATATGATTGTGTACCACTGTCCAGGATTAACGTATCAAAGGGCGACAATTGTCAGCATCCATTTTCATCGCTGCTGGGAAAGAGTGTGAGCACATCTGAGTGAGTGTGCTAAGGGCCTGATTATGGGGGCGCAAAATCATGGCGTGACAGAAAGTCCGAGGGTAGCTAAACCTGTGAAAATGGAACTATGGGGCTGAAAACCAGGCAGCTTTGGTAAATCTTTGCGGGGAGACTAGTTAGAGTTAGAAATAGAATTTGAAAATAAAGCATTATATTTCTGTGTAAAACTGATTTGCTAAATGTATAGCCAGGGTGCCATGGAGAAATAAATTCTGCAACTTATGGAATGTTCACAGTAAATTCTGGGAAATTCTTGGGTCAAACAGAAAGGAAAGTATCTGTCATTTGTAGGCTCTTTATGTTTCTTCAGTGGAAGGATGAGTAGTTATTTTTAATGTGCCCCTTGTATTGCAAAACCAGTAAAAACTCTTCACTTAGGAGAGTGCAAAAACATATATAATTGTAAAGAATGAGGAGCGTGTGTGTTCCTACAGTATGTGTGTGTGGGGGGGGGGGCTGCAGCTACAGTTCTCTGGAAAGGCAGGAACCTGTGGGTTGCTTTCCGAGAAGAGCCACGTCCATCTCCCACTGCAGCCAGCACTTGGTACGGCGTGAATGACACAATGCTCCCCAAATGTCACGGTCCAGCCGTGTCTACCAATTAAAACTAATAAACATTCCTCCCCATGCCGAATATGCACCGCCAGCCCTGCAAGCAGCAGGGCTGGCCATGGCAGCACATAATAACAGCAGTAGCAGCAGCGGCAGCCAGAGCCCTGGGCAGCAGGTGCACTTGGCTGGGAACGGGGAAGGGCACAGTGTGGTGCTGGCATTGCCCGCGCACACATTATGCAGGCAGAGCTGAGTTGTTTACAAATTGATAGCAGAGGGGATTTGGTTAGAGAGAGAGCTGGGCACACTGCATTCAGTGCTCGGTGAAGACTAAGCCGGCTCTGTGTTGCCAGGCTGGGCGCCTGTCCCCCCGGCGAAGGGGTGTCTACCTGCAGCACACACACCTGACCGGGCGGCTCAGGCCTAGTTCCGTGCACAGGCACACACGCCCAGACAGCACCCGGGGACTTGTGGTGCTGAGGACCTGAGGACTGGAGGATCCTCCTGAGTCTTTCTCTTGTAGCTCACTGGATATGTACGGTCAGAGAGCAGGTCTGTGTGGACATAGCTGGAGAGACAGAATAAAGAAAAACCACAGAAAATTAAGAAGGGCCTTAAAGGAGAAGAAAATAAGACCCCAAGAAAGGAAGGGATTGCCTAAAGGTCTCAGAGTCCAGCAAGAGGTAGGGGCTTTAACACCAGGCACCACGGTAGCTGTCTCTGTGTGTTTTCTGTTTCAGTGCTATTCCTACCAAGGGCAGGAAGGATGTGTCCTTTTTCCATCTTGTCAGCAGTGCAGCAACCTATGTCAGTCTCTGTTTTCACCTCTGCTGGTTTTGACTGCGCTGTCTGGCTGTGTTCGGGCTGTCAATTTAAAATCACGCTTCTCCCCGCTAATGCTCCTATGATACAGGACACCTGAAGGTGTCATTTTCCTGTGGTTAATTAACCTTGAGACCAGAGGCTCACCAGTGCTGCCCCTTAATTACATTTGTGTGTAACCCTGCAAACACAGGGTGACAAAGGGCCACTAACACTGCTGTCATCTCCTGTCCCACCTGTCTGACCCATAATCTGGGGGATTGTTTTACGATGATTTTTGTCCTCGACATGAGTTGTTCTGCATTCTGAGTTCAAATGGCAAAGCTCTGAGTGTCTGAGTGAAACCTTTTGACAGGTGTATGCAAACACTTACACTTGAAAAAATTTTTAACCAAAGAACAACCTTCTTTGTCCCTCTCTGCTGGGGTTGCTCGACCAAAAGAAGGAAAAATAGATGTAATGATTACAATTGTGGCAGCAGAACTCAAAGATGAATGCAAATCTGCTGTTGTTGTTTTCATAGTGTCTAAAATGGAACAAACTTACTGATTAGTATCCCAGACTCTTTTCTACAGGGTGGATGAATGAGCCGCTGTGTTTTTCACAGCCTAAGCTGTCAGATTGTAACATGCTAGATCTTGGGCTTCAGGATGAAATGCTCTGAGGCAGGGGAGCAGGAGCATAAGAAAGGAATAGAGGGGAGTAGTCAGATAATTATGTGATCACATCGAAAATAGTGGGAGAAGAAGGAGGAAATAAATAATAAAGAGATGAAGTCATGAAAACATCTAATCATAACCAAATAGGCATCTTGCCTGATCACCTACAGAGGTAGATCCAGGCTGAAGATACAGATCACGAGAAGCCAGAAGCATACACCAAGAGTATATCCACTGTGGTATTTGCATGTGGACAAGGGGACTTTGAAAGTCAAGAGTGAAATGGCAAAAGACAATCAATGGAGGCTGATATGGTTGAAGTATGTGATTTCCGTAAGCCCACCTCTGTCACACTGAAAGCATGTTCATTCATTCTTTAACAAAAAGGGCAAATATTTCATGCTAACTACACATGTGGAAAATGGGCAAAGTGAGAAAAACTTTCTTCTTAGTACCAACATCTGAGCATAGCTGTCCCGGTGTAATGTTGCCACCCAGGTGGTGTCAGGCTCCGCTTGAGTACACACAGTGGTGGATCTTTCCCGGCTCTTGGTGGCTCCTGAACAGCGCTGTCTTATGCCAGTGGAGCCTCCCTTGATAGCAACACTGCCTCCTGGAGACTTCTACCCATAGAATCAATTCTGGAACTACACAAAACAAGCTTTTCTTACCATTATGTGGAAATACTTAAAATGATAAGAAAGAGGGCTCATGACCCTACATTCATCCCATTAAGTCATCATGAACACACAGTTCTAGACCCTGGAAGTACAAGGGAGACTAAGGAAGGGTCGTGGTCCTCAGGGAGTTTTAAACCAGCTACACAGTTAGAAACACGTCTTGCTCTGCGGCTTCAGCTGTGGCTGTCCAGGGTCCCCAAGGAGTGATGTGGGAAGTCCTGGGAAGCGCAAGGAAGCTGGAATGAACTGGTTCATTTTTCAGGAAAAGCTGTACTGTGGAGCATAAGCAATGGTGTAGAAGAGGTAATGTAACGCTGGAGGGGGTTTGTGGAGGGACAGAGAAGGAAGATAAAGGAGAAATGCCTCTTTTCTTCAGGCAAAGAAACTGAAAACTGGGTCTGGGATCCCTTATTGAAGACACTAATGCTAGGAGCAGGACCAGAGAGCTTCTGGGGGAACTTTGGGGATCTCCACTTCTTCTGGGCTCCTGAAATAAACTGGACGGATAGAGGATTGTAGTTGACTGACTGGCGTAAAGTGGGGTTTACTAGATATTAAGTGAGTAACATCAGCTCTATCGAAGAAAAACTCTGGGAAGGATTCCAAAAGGCTGCCTGTGTATTTGTAAAGATCACTCGCTTTCCACTCTGCAATCATGGGGCCAGAAACAATGAGGAAATTCATAGGGTTGTTTCATCTACATTTTTTATCATGGGGCCCTATCTCAGGCATCTCCTTTTCCTGTTATCCCTAAGACATTGTGAACAATCCGATGGTTTAGAAAAATATCCCTTTGAAAGTATGCTTTTAAGATAAATTACAACAGCAAATTTAATGCTGGCATGCCTCTTTTATGAATCTGCTTTATTATTGTTTTCATTATCTGAATTATTCCTATAGCACACAGATTCTGCTCTCACGTGCTGTTGTGATTTAACCTTCAAATCTACCCCTCTCTGTGCTGTAAATGGATCATGTCGAGATACTTATGCTGGTTAATTTGAAGGATATAGGATGTTAAACTGCACATAGTTTATCTATTCCGAAGAAATTCAGGAAGAGTCATAAATCACCATGGTGACATAAAGCATTTTGGTCCTTAGGGGCATAAAATGCTGCAAACCTTTTCTAATGATTTACAAATCTCCCAAATGAATTGTCATATTGACACAACTTGGGCCACAACAGGGAATACTTGTTCTCAACAGTTACACATTCTAGAAGACAGGGAAGATCTTGCCCTGAAATCCTGCCCTGATAGCAGAGGTGCCCACTATGCTAACTGCTGCCATCTCAGGTGTTGTCAATGGTTTCAAAAGAGAAATACCATCTCCATCACCAGGGAAGATTTGCTTTTATAATGAGAGGATACAGTTAACAACATTTTTAACAATCCTAATAATTTGTACTTTCAAGACACTGCTAATCTGATAATCCTTAGGGTTTAACCATTAAAATTGTATTAAATTAGGAAACAAACATTAGAGAGCCTTCGAGCATCAGATCACAGTAGCTCCATTTCAAAGACAGCAGAGATGAGAAAATCTGTCTCTTAAATGTGCACTCACCTGTTCTTTCACCCCATGTGCTTAGAAGCTTTTCTGAAGGATGAGTTTCTCTTAGTTAGCCATGATATCGACATAGCAACCACAAGGAAAAGTTTTCAGTTTTAAAACATGCAAGGTATAGGAGGCTGATTTCTTCCAACTACCTGGAAAAAAGAACTGAGAAGACTAAAGGTAAAAAGACCATAGAAATTTTGGTAATTTCAAATTATATGGGAGAGTCAGGAGGTCAGTGTCTCAGAGTGGGCAAAGACAGGATCCTCCCCTCTAGCCAGTGTTTATTGGGCACACACAGTAATGGGAAGGAGTAGCCAGTGACTGTGTGACTCCGGACTGCGGAGATCCTGTGTTCGATCTTGTGATGACTCAAACCTGGACAGGAGGTGGGACTGCTGAGCCAATGAGGGGCTCATCCCTCCCCAGGAGAGACCTTTCCCTTTTGTATTACCACTTGGTTCTCCAGGAATCAGGACAAATGCAGCCGATGATTTTGCCTTTGAGCACCACAGAATCACAGACCACTGAGGCCTCAGCTGTGTCCAGAAGTGAAACAGAGTCATGTACTTAATTGCTACAGATGGCTCTTGGGCAAAGCAAAGTTGGGCCTTAGACAGTGACAGTCATACTTTCATTATAAAATGATTCTTCCCCCAAATCTATGTAGAAATGCTCTTGACAGCAAAAAGATCATAAAAAAGTTTCCCACTGAAAAACTGCATCACACTTAAGAGCAAGCTTCAATTTATTATCTTTAATTATTAAAATGAAAGGATTTTGTTCCCAAAACTTAATGTTTGGAGAAGCAGGGAGCCCTTTCCTGAAGAAGGCTGCAAATGTGTGACCATGATCTGGAATATGTGTTTGGAAAGGAAGAAGTGACTAAGTGATTATCTTATTACTGAATCCTGTGGCCTCAAGTGGTTCACAGATATGTTTTCACTTCTAGCTGATATACAGTTGTTTCATGGCACCTCTTAGAATTATTCTTACCTCTTTAATAATGCAACATACTCTAGGGACCTAATTTCTGCCTTAAATAATTCATAATGCATGCTTTGTATTAAATGAACAATTTTAATGAGAAAACCATATCTATTTGACTGGGGAATAACTGTTGATTCAATTTAAATGTTAGTTTGAATGAGCTAGCATTGGGTTTTACTATATTGTTTTGCCTTTGTATTCCAACCTTATTTTTTCATTACTATTATTTATTTTACATCATAGAAAGTTGAGAATGTGATGAGAATTTATGAGAATGAACTGTAATTAGACCAGATGATAGGAAATGTATAGGACAAAATAAGTAATATATAAATTCCAATATTTTTTCAGTTTTTGCTAACAGATTCTGTGCTTCACTATGAAAAACAATGAGACACTAGCATCAAGTGACTCTCCTTTGAACAATTTGCTTGTCAAAGTTTTACATTTATTTGTGAAATTATGGAAGAAATGTCATTAATATAATAATACAATAGATGCAGAAGTTTTTCTACTTAAATAGTAATAGAAAGCATATACAGAACATATAGCAAAACTGAGTAATGTATTAATAACAAAGAGGAATTATGAAATCCCCTGAAAACAAAGATGTGTGTTTCTGTATACCCAGCACCCAAGGCTACACTTCTTTCATACAGTAATTGGTTACCAACTACAAGGAGTGGGTGAAAGTAAGCAATACTAATGAAAGGATAAAGGCTAGGAAAAACAGTATAATTAAAGATACTACTACCTGAACTAGATCCATGGGCAGAACTACTCCAAATTCTATGTGTGTATGCATGTCTACATGAGCAGGTATATATTCATGGCATATTTACATATAAACATACATACATATGACTTTTTTCAAGCATAGTTATGAAAAAATTCCATATCCTTATTGTGCTCAGTGTTTTGATATACATGTAAACACGTGAAATGTTTAAATCAAGTTAGAATATCATCTCGAATACTTATTTCTTGGTGGTGAGAATCTTCAAGGTTTATCATCTGAGTAATTTTCAAGTATGTACCAGATTGTTTTTCAACAATAGTCACTGTGCTGTTCAAAAGATACCCAGAATGTATTTATGGTTTCTAACTAAAACTTTGTACCCTTTAGCCAAAATCTCATTTCTACTCCCTCCCCAGCCCCTGGCAAACACCATTTTATGCTCTACTTCCACTTCTTGGTTTTGGATCCAAATATAAGTGGGATCAAATGGTATTTTTCTGTCTGGGCCTGGCTTACTTGACACAGCATAATTAAAAACAGATTCATTTTGTTGGTGCAAATGGCAGGATTTTTTTTTAAAAGGCTGAATAGTACATAGGGTGATTGCATATTTTGGCTATTGTGGATACACTGTTGAAATGAACATGAGAATACAGATATCACCCATGGTAGTGATGATACTTCCTTTGTCTATCTACCCAAAAGTACTATTGCTGGATCACATGTTCTCTTTGTAATACTGTTGAGAAAAATCTACTGATTTTCATAGTAACTATACTAATTTAACTCTCCCAGTTTTCCCATGTCCCTTGTGCTCTACATCCTCATACACTGATCTTTTGTCTTTTTGACAATAAGCACTCTGGTAGGTACAAGATAATATCTCATTGTCCCACTGTAGTTTTTAACTTGTATTTCCTTGTTTAGCAGCATGTTTATCAGTAAATCAATATATATTAATTTATACTCTTTACTAACAATATCACCTGAGGGTACATCATTGTTCTTTTAAAAAATAGAAACAGAGCACTTAATGGCTAAAGTAAATTCCATAAGTTCACATCAGGAACTCTGAATGAGAACCAGCCTTTCCAGGAGAGCGCATCACGGTGGCACAGAGAAGCAGGGCCAGCAGACGTCTCCCAGATACATGCCAAGATCACCAGCTCCTGGCTGTATTACTAACAACTGTAATAAAGCCTGAGTGGGACAGTGGGTGAGTGAAATATAGAGAAATGGACTGCTATAATAAATGGTAAAGCTGGCCTCCACCCCATGAATCACTCCCAGCATAAGTCAGGAGATATCACTGAACACAATGGCAAAGTCACAGTTTGCCCACTGGGACATGACTGAAAATCTTAGAAAACAGTAACAGAGAAGTGTATCTGTATTTATAGGGCTTAGAGATCAAGCCATTCATTCTGTAAGATGCACAAAAGCTTTCAGAGCAATCAGGCAGGGTACCAGGCTGAGCTAGGCACTCTTCTAGACCCCATCATATGCATCACCAGCTGAACCAAACATGGCCTGAAGTCAGAAAAAAAAAATGCTTCTCTGTTCTCAGGTGTTGTTCTCAGAGAAAATCCAAAGTCCCAGTCATTCTTGGGTTCTGGGTTGGGGCTGAAACAGGCAGCAAATGTCAAGATAGTTTGGGCTCAGGCTCCTGCCTGATGTGTCTGGGAACAGGAAGAAACAAATACTAAAGACAGGCTAAGAGGCCTGGGCAGCAGTGTGGAACCAATGATGAGGGAGAAGCAGACACAGGGAGGACCTCCTCCATCTCCCCAGAGGCCACTGACCACAGAGGTGTGGGAAGGCAAGAGCCTGAGACTCCAGACACGGAGAGAGAAAGACGGGAAAAAGCTGACGTGAAGGGGGGATCTTGGAAATCTGTGACTTCTGAGTCAGAAAGGCAAGACTTATTAAGGTCTCACTATATTTGGTAATATTTGTATTTTGAAGGGTCATAAAAATATGGCTTCCAGGATGAAAATGATTATGTATTATATAAGGTAAATAGGAGCATGTAGAAAGATTCTAAAACAGTTACAAAATAATTTAAAAATAAATATCTGACTACTCGTTAGGGATGTACATTGCACATTCCTCAACATTTATCATTTAAATATCAAAAATAGAGATCAATAGCATGTCTACATTGGATATTAATATTGTCCTGTGACATTTTTCAGAGGTCAAGCAAAATTTTGATTATTGAATGTGAAGGTAATTCCTGTATAGGTTGTTGTTGTATGTCTGTGTGCGTGTGTGTGTGTAAAGAATTATTAAAATCACTTCATTTTTATCCTTAATGGAATCTCTAGGTTTTATTATAAATTGTGTGAGGAAATATAATATGGGAACGGTGTGGGAAATACATACAGAAACCCTGAGTTTCTATGCCTGGCTTTCTCTGAGTTGCAATTAAATATAATAAAGTATTTTTGTAAATCAAATTATATGTAAATAAATATATGCTCATGTACAGTTGTACATTTCTAAGCTAAAAGGGCTATGTCCACTATACTAGAATTATGAATATTAAAGGATAAAAATGGCTATTATCATCTCCAATTGTTATCGATATGACACTGTTGCAGACTCGTGTCTGTTGTGGTCTATTCTCAGGTCACAGCAAAGAAAACCAACTTTCTCTTCTTCATGTCTCCTTTCAAAGGGTAGCAGGAGATTAAAACAGGAAGGGAGCTCTGTGTAGCATTTCAGACAGCAAAATTTTCTGAATCCAGAAATACTTCTTTTCTCTGTAATAAGCTGCTGTAGGTACAAAGGAGCACTTATGACTGATGACTATCTCTGTTTGCCTGAGCAATAATTCCTGAATACACAACTCTCCATTAAAATCAGATGCATTTTCAACTGTGTGTTTCTTTATTTGTGTTTTACTCTTATTTGACATCATATGAAAAGAATCAAGTAAAGGCAGACTCTGGTGTATTCCAGAAGTGAGACTGCAGGGTATTTCAAAGGGGAGAAATATTGTTTCCTGTCTCTGTGGCCGTTGGGTTCTGCTCTAGAACTGGTGAAGCGGCCAGACCCTGGAGGAGTGTGCATCTCCATGGCACCAACGTGTTCTACTTGCCTTTTCAATAGACAATCTGTAGTAACATCAAAACATTTTTAAATGATTTGCTTTGAGAATTTAGAACCTTTAATAGTTGAATTTTTATGGACATTATCCAGACTATCTTGCAGCTGAATTTACATAGCACATTATGAACCTCTAGCTTTTAACAAATTGACACTTAAGACATCTGAAATATAGTGGTGTAATTCTCAGTGAAATCATATTTAATGTCAGCACTAGAACATGGGAAAGCTGAGCTGAAGAGAAAGAGAAACTGATGAGGAAGAGATTACCAGAGATAATTGAAGCAAATATATTTGATACGAATGATCAGGCTAATTGTTGGTATGTAGAAGACACAGATATGATGAATTATTAAATTATTTTGAGAATGAATTGATGATTATGCTATCATCTGAAAGTAAACAATGGAAACCCAGACATGATGGGTGAATTGATAAGTTCTCATTGTTTCCATTGGATGTGAGATCAAAACAGAGCTGGGGAGGACTGTGTCAGATATTGTGTTAGGCACCTTTACGGCCACCATATAATTTAATTTTAATAACCTTAGGACATTCAGTACTATTTCAGAAGTGAGAAACTGAGACTTGAAGAAGTAACACTATTTAGTCACAAAGAATAAGAATCAAAATTTATTTGTCACTGTAAGTGGTAGCCTTCTAATGTATCAGGCTTCCTCTTATATTTAGCATCTCTGGTCTCAGTACCTGCGCTCAATTCTGGAGTATGTGGTAAGGCTTGTACAGAACTAAGATAACTGCTAAGGTTTCAGTGTGTCCCCCAGAGTTCATGTTTTGGAGGAATAATTCCCAATGCACCAAAGTTAGGGGCAGGAACTTTAAGAGGAGAGAATTGCCTTTATGGTCAGAGTGGTTTTCTTAGGAGTAGATTTGTTAGAAAAGTAAGTTCAGTCTTCTTTTGCTCCTCTCTCTCTTGGGCACAGACATTGTCCTTCCCCTGTTCCTTCCATTCCTCCAACCTTGAACTTTGTGCCAAGGAATACTGCAGTGAGAAAATCTGAGCAGATGTCAAAATCTTCATGTTAGACTTTCTAACCTCTGAACTGTGAGAAATAAATTTTAACTTTTCAGTCTCTGGAGTATGTTTAAGCAAAACAAGTAGGACAAAGGCAGTATGCAATACATTTTTCTAAAGGTTGCACATGTAATGTCTCTCTGTTAAGTCAGCACTTCCGAAATCTTAGGTTAAGAGATGGATTTCCTGAGTAGAGAAAACAAAGAAAGATGGGAAACTTACAAGTACCATCTGGGTTATTTTGAAAACTCTGGGGTAACAGACTTCATGGTATGAAATTCTTTTAAATGTCTTGATGTTTTATAAAACTCTTTAGTTCATTTCCTTGTATTTGTATATTTGCTCACCTTCACATATGAAGCATATGTTACCTGTCTGAAAACACAACACAGAGAAAAAATTAAACTATCTTGCTATTTACCTTTCAACTCTGAAGGATGACATTTATTTAAATAACAAGTTTTGTCTTGATTAGGGGATACTAATGATCATTAATCATTAAAAATACAAGTATCATCAAGAAACTACCCTCAACTTACCCCATCCTCCAGCAATGCATGAAATCACATTTAACTTCTGTAAAAATCATTTCACGAATAAATATAAGTGGAAAATTAGAAAAGTACTGAGTAATCTTCATGTCTACATAAAATAGTGTGACAAGGTAGCAAATATAACATTAACATCTTTTATAAAATATTGGCTATATGAGTCTTGATATAAAATTTACTATAAACACTTCAAAATATAGTTTCCCTTACTTTCACTTATTTTACAGACCTTTTTCATTCATTTACACATTCAAAAATATGTATTACTATTGTATGCTCTAAAAACTCCCCAACACAGGTCATAGTAGCAGTGAGCTCTTGTGGAGTTTAGACATTCAGAAATAGACAATAACCAGATAATAAGCAACATATATATATATATATATTCAATATATATTCAATGTATATATATTCAAATAAGATATTTTGTAAAGACCCCAACATGGCCTGGACATGTACTAGACTGTCATGGCATTAGGAGGGGTCCAGATTCTGAAAAGCACAACAGTATTGCACAGTATGAATTTAAACATTAGTGCCAAGAAAATAATGGAGCATGGTGAAGCGGCAATAAGTGAAAAGAACAAATGAAGACAATATAGGCAAAGTGATCCTGGCATTTAATGTAAGTTCCCACCATGCAGAGGGAGCATGTGTATTTGTGAATGAAGGAGTTGTAGATGCAGAATTTGTTCTGGAGTTACAAGGGGACAGACTTCAAACATCTGATGGATGATGGGGGGAAGAACAAGATCACCTTCTCACTTTTTGGCTAGAAAAATGTGGTGGACATTGGTGCTTTTACTAAGTTGGGAGAACATTGATTTCAAAATTTTCAATAGTAGGGAGGGCAAGTGAATGGGAAAAAATGAGAATCAAGATATATTACATACAGGTACAAATTGTCAATGTTGAGTGTGACCGTGATGTACATCTAGAATATACCAATAAACTCAGTAAAGGAAAAAAAAATATCAGCAGTGCTTGATATGTGCAAGTCAATTATGATATAAGAGGTTGGCCTTCATAAGAGCTTTCAGTGACTCTCATTTTCCCCATTCTCTGAAAGATTCTGCTGTTGTAACCAGCAACAGACATCATTTTTATATAGACCATCATATGGGGGATTCTTGGAATCCATATCTATAAGATATAACATGCTAGTTATCTTTCATTTGTTGTGACAAACTATGAAAAAGGCAGTTTAAAAGGATATTTATTTTGGCACATGGCTTCAGAGGTTGCAATTTGTTATTCTTATTTTGATTTCAGCCTATGATAAGACAGTCTGTGATAGCAGAAGTACATGATATAGAAATGTTGTTAACATCATGGTGGAGAGAGGGAGAGAGAGAGGGAGAGACAGGGAGAAATAGAAAGGGAGAGAGAGACAAAGACAGAAAGAGAGAGAGAGAGAGAGAGACAGAGACAGAGACAGAGACAGAGACAGAGAGAGACAGAGAGAGAATAACAATAAAATCAAGTCCAGGGACAAAGTATAAACCCAGGGACCCTATCTTCTAACTAGGCCCTTCTCCTAAATAGTGTCACCAAAGGGGACCAAGCCTTCAACACAGGAGCCTTTGTGACACATTCTAGATCTACATGCAGCATAAGGTACTGGCAGCACAACATAGTATCATACTGATGTGCCATAAGTTTAGGATAATTTTTCTTTTTCTTGCTCCACAAATGATAAAGAATTGATGAATAAACCAGGGGATAAATCAGAAAAGAGAAATATATAATTAGTCACTTTAGACATTGCTGGAATACAATAGGAGTCTAACTCTCTGTTCAGAAGCACTATATTTTTTTTCTGAATATAGTGCAAGTCAAGGACATGATAGCTTAAATTTATAAAGGAGCACATGACACACGTGCCACGTAGCTCTGAGAGGTAGAAAATCATCTGTGGAAAGATCTTCATTGCTTTGCAGCTACCATTCTAAGACCGACAACACTCTCAGGACGCTATTCAGATCAACTATTTACAGTGCCTCAAGGCTACTTAATTGTAGCTTCCAGTGCCCCTGTTACTTGACTGTCCTACTCAAAATTCCTCAAGGACCCTTGACTCTTTGCCTTTTAAACTCTGCTCTTTGTTATGGATATTTCTGAAGATCGGTCTAGCATTTCAGATGAAATATTCAGGATAAAGAAGACAGAGGTCAACAAATGAGCTGATTCTGCCATACAGCAGGCTCCAGAAAATCAAAACAAGTACTTAAAAAAGCAAGTTTATGCTCTGATCACAAGGCTGCTGTGAAATTTCATTTTTGTTTTCAGTGTTTAAAACTGAATTGTTCTTCCCTTCCCCACTCCCCAGCTATTCCGCTACAAATACAGTGCCCTGTGTTCCAGGCTAACACTTGAGTTCAAGTTCTGTCTCGTAGGTGCCGTGCTTTCACCGGAAGAGACAGTGAGGCAGAGCCACCTTAGTATTGCCTTGTGGTTGTAGATCAGAGTTCTCGTTGCCACACCACATGCACTCCCTTGTCTTGAGAGCTATGTGCAGCGACCACCAGCAAATTGTTGGAGGGTAACCATTCTATCCAAAGCCAGTATATAGAGTTTCAATGGGCTGAACCGACCATAGAGAGCAGAGCTAGGCAAGCACTGTGCACCACTGTTGTCAAATCAAAGTTCAGAGGGGTAGGGTAACTTGGTCAGTTACTTTGGTTAATGGCTGTATTAGCCTATAGTTTCCAGTGTATGTTATTTCAAAGCAAGGATTTGGCTCCACAGATATCATGACATAACCCCCCCCAATATAAAGCTTACCTCCCAGTAGTTTTAAAAATATACAATAATAACTTGAAACAGATTGTAATAGTCATGAGATAGACTGCGGTGCCAACATTATTGTATGGCTCTCAAGAATGAAGTCAGTATGGCTTCTTCCTCCACAAACATCATTGGCATTGACAGCATTGTTCATGTATATATCAACTCACCTCTGGGTTACTAGTTCCTCATCTGAAGCAGAAGGAGCCTGAGAGGGAAGGACTCTGTCCTGACTTCATCTGAAAGGAGATTTTATGTGAGGTGAAGCTTCAGTCTTAATCACTGCGCTGTCCCCGCTTCCCAAAGCTGGGAAGTCTGTGAAAAAATCCTCTCAGTGTTGATATTCAAACTATTTTCAAAGAGTCAAAAAGCAAAACTCCCTGAGTGCTAAACTTCTAAACAGCCTTTATGAAGTAGGATATAGTTTTATGCCTACAGGTAAGGAATGTCATTTTTTTTGCCCATGTGTCTTCCTGGGTTAGCATCACTCACACTTCAGTTTCAGGTTTTGGAACTGAGAAACCACAGAGTTGGCACTGGAAAAATAGAGAGGATTTTACTAATATTTGCAGAGCAGGAAAAAGATAACATAGCACACATGTTGTCTCCACACATGTTAACATATATCCCCATCTATGTTAACATACACAGACAGTCCAACACTGAAGTTTAGACCTTTGGTGTTCCTGTCAATTCTATGTCTTGAATAATTGTATACTGCTGCTTGACAACAACCTCCCCTCCATCCAGCATTTCTGGTTCTTCCTTCCCGGGAACAAAAAAACTTTATTCCTGCTGTTTTTCATGTGGAACAGTTTCAGTTGGCTTTAGCTCCTTAAAGCATAGGAATTGCACAGAAATTTACATTTTTTTTTTTTTCTGAAGGAATTGCACCTTGAGACCTGTGAAAGTCATGGGTCTTTGACCATAGCATTTTCATTTTACTGCTTATATAATCTTGCAGTTTATATAGCAGTATGTGGTCCATTATGCCCAAAATGGCTACTGACTTAATTACAAAATGCTATGGTTTGCAATTTTTACTTTTGACAGTATCTTAATAAATTACATTTGTATTTTAATTGTGCTACTATAATTATAGTATTCTTTGGCCCACTCTCCCCCCAAAAAAACCTTTCTACATAGAACTAGGACATGAGGAATAGTCAAAGAGAAAATAATTTTACATAGAAAAATAATTTATTATTTTAGTTCAATCTCCCAAGGGTATTAAAAGTAAAATATCTCATTCAAAGGTCTGCAGTTTTCATTGCCAAAGGTTTTATTATCTTTTCTTTACAAAAAATATATGCTTGGATTAGAACTTCAAACAGTTGAAATTTTCCTTGTAGTAAGAAAGAAATGAAAATATTAGGGATAGAACATGGAAAGATAAGATATAAATGCAGATAGGATATGTGAATGAGCATCTTTTAATTAAGAATCTATTTTGAAAATATTTTAGAATGCATTTTTTAATGTTTATAAATTAATTAGATAACACTGTATTAGTTTTTAATTGCTGTGTAACAAATTACCACACAACTTAGTGTTTTAAAAATTATAGTGGCTGGGCCAGAGATTTAGCTCAGTGGTTCTGGCACCTACCTCTCAAGCACAAGGTCCTGAGTTTGATCCCCGGTAACCACATACAATGCTGGGCGTGGTGACTCATGCCCACCAGCAATCAATACCACATACCACAGTGCCTAATGTGGTGGGTCACAACTGTCACCCCAGCACTCAGGAGGCAGAGATAGGAGGATTGCTGAGTTTGAGGCTTGCCTGGACGACATAGTGAGCTCAGGGCCAGGCTGAACTACAAGACCCTGTCTCAAAAAAAAAAAACAAAAATAAAAAACAAACAAAAAACTATAGTGGCCTTTCATTATCTTTCATGGTCTCTGTTTCAGAAACCAAAGGGCACTTTGGTTGGTGGTTCTTGCTCTGGTCTCTGATGAGGTTTGCTGTAGAACAGTGGTCTGAAGCATTCCCCCTTATAACAACTGTTTTGGGAGGGGAGATTCTAGCAGTTTGGGTGGTCTTTCCACAGGGCTTTTCTTTCATGGTAGACTCAGGGTTGTAAACATCTGAGGTGGTGCCTCAGGGAGTCAAAAATTATATCACCAGGAGGAGCCAGAAGATGTCTACAATTCTCTTATGAGGGCAACTTGCAAGTTTCATGTGACACTACCTATCCTCTGAGGCTTCAAGTCTAAGTGGAAGAAAACTCATGTGCAGATTCAAAAGGAGGGTAAATAGCTGAACTTTTTTCTGGGAAGCCAGATTATAGAATGGAACATGGGACTAAAAAGATCCTGTTCATACTTTTCGAAAATTTAATCAACCTTACAGAGTTTTCATTGTCTCCAATTTAAAAATGAGCAAACATAGCCTCTGTGTTCAAAAGGCAGCGTCAACTAGACATATATGGCCTAAGGTTCCTGGAGGTGACAATGACCTACTTTAACTTGACTAGTAGTGTTTTGGTCCATACTTCATTTATCAACAAAGTCCTTTTCTCATAAGAATCACACCAAATAGCACCCACCCCCAAAACACATCATTCTCCCCAAAAGATACCACTAGGATAGCTACCTAGCTCTTCTTGTATCTTGTGTATTAGAGTCAACAGCCTTCTTTCATCATCTTCCTGCTGATAGGGCAGAGTCATGTTGCCTTATTAAAATTTTTAACTTCTTGTTTGTAACCTCAAATTTACATTGATTTTATGCACAGCAGACCCACATAGTAAAAGGATTATCTTGTGTATTTCTTGACATTATAAAGAATGCTAATGCTCCTCAATGAAGTTTAATTAAAAAGAGAAGGGAAACAGTCCAACAGGAACAAAGAGCTTAACTTTTAAAGGATGACAGATTCTACTTTATACTGTTTTAATTTGAGGAAAATGCATCTCATAACTGTGAATATCTTGTGAGATCTGTTAAGTTATTAATTTCTTATTTTAAAATCTTTTGTACCTTTCTGAACTAAACAAAGCACTTAAAAGATTATATGGACACTTTAAAGACTGCTTGAAAATAGAGAAGAATGATGAAAATCAAGAATTAATTCAAATCAATAGATACTTAATTCAAATAATATTCAAATGTTATTCCATGGCTTGCTGCTACATAGATTTTTAGTCTAAAACCAAGTAAAAATGTAGTGATTGTTGTTGATACCTACCTAAAAGTGAGCTTTGTAGTATTATTTTCTTCCTTAAATTCAATAGAGTGTTTTTATGTTAATAAGGAGTAAATTCTCTTCCCTGTTTTCCAGAACCTTTTGCATGGCGGAAGGTACTTGTGAACAATAGGAATATCTTAGCAATTTGTGATTTTTAGTTTTTTTATTCTGACCCAGTATAATGAAAATTTCAGAAACAGTGGAGTATTGCTGAGTACTCCAATTATGTGATGTTAAATAATTCATTGTTGGAAAGGAGAATGATATTGTACAAAGATTAAACATATGATTTTTTCCTTAAGACAATTAGCATTAGCAAATGAAATTCCTCCATCTCCAAAGCACAGTCAAACACAGCTTCCCACGTCGGTGCTCTCTTTGCCTTTTGCTACAACAGAGGACTTGTTCAACCTTTTATCTCTGTTATGAGAAATGGAGTAGAGATCCAGAACATAGTTGAAGAATGTATAGTTCTCAATTCATGTTACTGTATGCAGTATTACTTTTGAGGTTAAGGCAATATACCAGCTTGAATGGAGTATGTTTACATTTATTTTAGACATAGTTGATATTGTTACCTAGAGCCCAAAAAGCCTTTTTCTATTTCAAGTAGGCTGCAAAAATAATATATTATTTAGAGTGTACAGAGTGTATATGTCCTGTGAAATCTTGTTTGATCATGTGGTAAGATGCTTTATATAATTGCCTCACTGACTACAGTTTTTCATCTGTTGGTCCCTTAGCATGAATTGACCTCTGACATACACAATGAACCACTTTAATAAAAAATTCAAATTATTATTGCTCAACATCACTAGACATTCCTAAACTTAGTATTTTTCAGTGAGTGTATTGCAAGATAAATATAGGCATATCTTTGTGTTTCAAGGTTAATGTTGGAGATGGTTGCAATGCTTTACACACTGTAAACACAATAAAAAACTGTTGAGTGGGCTGTTTGTGTTGCCTTATTTTGTGCAAAGATTATCTCAAGTTCATGAGTCAACATATCCAGATAATAGCAGCACATACTTTCTCTTACAAGTAGCAAATATGGTCCTGAGTACAGAAATTTGTAATAGTTTAATAATTTTACCTAAAGACCTACAATGTTTTTCTACAAAGAATCGGTTTTCGAATGTATATTTTGAAGAATTTGATTTATTAGGAGTATTCTAAAACATCTTATTATACTGTGCCTGTAAATTAATGTTTGCAAAAATATTCAGCAGAGTTGTACTGGTAGTTTTTTTTTTTTTTTGCTTTTTGAGACAGGGTCTCGCTTTGTAGTTCAGGCTGGCCCTGAGCTCACTATGGTGCCCAGGCAAGCCTCTGTGAACTCAGCAATCCTCCTGTCCCTGCCTCCTGAGTGCTGGGATTACAGGTGTGAGCCACCACGTCCAGCATTGTACTGGTAGATTTTATCAAAAATAAAAATAATACAGCTCCATATAAGATTTTAATTTAATTACTTTTAATAAAAACAATCACTTTTAAAAAAGAATTTATTGATTTATTTCTTTTTACATTTTTCTCTTATGCCATGAGGTAAAATTATCCTCTAAGAATGAGTATTGATATAATGAGTTAGAGTATTTATAATGGTTAGAGTATTTATTGATGTCTATCAGTCGTCTTTAGATGAGTACCTATTGAGTCTAAATTACTGATAGTGACACAGTTGGATGTATGCTTTAGATACATTACTCAAGGTTTTATGAAAAGTTTATATATTACCAAAAGCCAGATTAGAAAAAGGAAGATCAACCATGAACCTTTTTAGAAAATTAATGTGATCACAATAACTATGTTATGCAGAGAGAATAGATGAGCTTTATGAAGAAGAGATGAAAGCTAAAAAGCATGAAGCACCATAGTAATAAGAATTATGTGAAGGGAAGACTTCTATATCTGTGTCACATCCATTTCTCTTACTGAAAATATCAAAAGTTTCTCAGGAAGAATAATTCATTTCTGTGTTCCTCTATGAACAAGGTTCACTTTGCTTTTTGAGGTCAGGATATGATTCAGACATGACATGTAATAAGTTAAAGGGGAAGGAATTAGTGCCCAAGTTCGTCCAGAAATACTCATTTTCAGGATCGTTCTTCTTTCTACTCCTGGAGTGGAAACAAAGCTGGCAGAGTAAAGCACAGACCTGCAGGGGCGGTAATGTGAAACCTGCCTCCCGAACTGTGACATGGAGAACGCTAAATAAAGCACCGATGACATCCTTCTTCCCCAGTCTAATCTTCCCTGAAACCACTAGGCTCATTATATTTCTCTTCTCTCTTTTTCTCTAAGGATAGTTTAGATCGACTATTTGCCCCTTCTAATGGAAAGAATTCTGAACGTTCTACAAAGCATAAGGACTTTAATTTGTTCCAAAATTTCTCATGTAATGTATTATGGGGCATAAAATAAAACGTAAAATGTAGGGAAAAAAAGTCTGCAGAGTTTGATTGAATTTTGATATTTTTGACTTTATGCTTTTCAAATATTGTAATAAACATTATTTTTTTCCATTTTGGTTTAATCTCATAAAATTTGAGTTGACATTCCTTGTAAGAACTGTTTATATGCTTAATGTTGGAGGTATTGCTTACTAAATTACTATATTTATTTCTTAATTACAGATTTCTTGGTCAATTAATTTCTTACTTCTTAGAATAAAATGTAACCCTATAAATATGAATGAATAAATATGAAGCATTAATACTATCTTGTTATCTTTGAAATAAAGAAATACTCTAGTCATCACTATTAATTGAAATATGGTGCAACAAATGAAAATTTTGTGTTATTTTTACTAATGGCCAGGAGAACACTTTAAAATGGTTTCCCATAATCTTGGTTTTTCCTTTGTAGTTAGAATATGGAAAAAACAATATGTACAATAGTTATTATTTATATCTAGAAAAAATGTTCTAATGGTTTAGCAAGGTGGTTTTCATTACAACTATTGTTTAATTTAAAAGTTGTTGCAAGTTATTTTGTAAAAAGTAATATTTAAAAATTAAAGTTGAATTATACATTCTGAGTTCTATGGTATATAGTTGATAACCAGTTAGGTAGCAATTCATAATTAAGAATTTTATAAAATATTAAAAAATATTTAGGCAGGGCTGGAGATTTAGCTCAGTGGTTGGCGCCTGCCTTGAAAGCACAAGGTCCTGAGTTTGATCCTGGTAACCACATACAATGCTGGGCGTGGTGGTTCATGCCCACCAGCAATCAATACCACATACTGTAGTGCCAGGCATGGTGGCTCACGCCTGTCATCCCAGCACTCGGGAGGCAGAGACAGGAGGATTGCTGAGTTCGAGGCTTGCCTGGGCTACCTAGTGAGCTGAGGGCCAGCCTAAACTACAAAGCGAGACCCTGTCTCAAAAAAAAAAAAAAAAATATATATATATATATATATATATATATATATATATACATACACACACACACACACACACACACACACACACACACACACACATATATATATATATATATATATATATATATATATATATATATAATTTAGGCAGTATTTCCTTTAAAAAATATTCTCTTTATGAAAGAATAAAGGCAACAAAGCCCAATCAGAATTCAATAATGGAAGGAAAATATATATTCACTGTTTAATTTTCTTTGTTTTAGAACTCATATTTATGTATTTAGATTAGGCACACAGAATGACAATAATTCTTCATAGCAATAATATATTTAAAAGGTCTATATTTTAGAATCAAGACCTCAGGTTTTGTTAGGAACAGGTACAAAATCCAATGATTAATGGATCAATAAAGTTAAAAATTTAAAAATAAGCAAAACAGAAGAAACTAAGATATAATACATACAAGTGGATACAAAATGAAATTGTTATACTTCATTAATTTTCATTTTTATTGACAGTTTTTACCCTACCAGTGTTGAGAACTTTTATATATATATATAATTTTAGTAAGCTACACAGAGTCTATTTTTCTGTTTTTCCCTGAGTTGTTAGTTTTATCCTATCAATTTCATGGTGATGTTTACAAATGAAGAAAACTTACATTTGCTTATTTCAGTTTTCCCATGCAAACTTTAAAAATGTTTATGTACTTGATATATTTACCATTATGGCTTCTGTGTACACCTCTGTCTACAGAAGACTCCCCCCAAAAAAAAATCTTTACAGTTGCTGGCATGGATTTTTTTCTAGCATGGCTCTATTTTATTTTATATGCTTAAATTTTTGATTGATCTGGATTTGCATATGAGTGTGAATGTTAATGTATATAGCAAATGTGAATGTAGAAGCTGTGAAGTTTCAATTCAATTTTAGTTTATTCTAATTACTATGCAGATTTCGAATCTCTTTTTCTGAGCATTCTACCTTCCCCTTTATTCAACTGCAATGTAGTCTCTCCTATCCTGTGAGCATGAGCGCATGACACACGAATACACACAGATATGTTCCAAGAAGAAAGAGGATCATCTAGCTTATTTTTGTTCTACCCTTAGCATACAGTAGAATAGTCCCTGGATCATAGAAGTATATAAAAAATTTGTTGAATTAATTGAATAAACTTCCATGGACTGTCAGATAGTCAGAGATACTCAATTCCTTTGAACTCCTCCCCTCCATGACCTAAATATTTCTGAAGACAGACTCAGCAATTGTAAGAGGTATCTAATGAAATGAATAGATGTTTTTCTGGATTTTAAAATGATGTTATTAAGCCTGCCTTTGGATTTACCTTTCATTTCCTGTGCTGAAATGTTCTCATATTCTCCATGATTTAAAAAATGTGGAAGTTCAAGGACAATCCTTCAGAAGAGGGTATTTTATTCTTCATGTCCCAGGTGCACTGTGGTAAGCTCCTTACACACTAGTTGTAAGTCAAACTCTCTCATTCCCACACACTAGTTCTAAGTCAAACTCTCTCATTCCCACAGTAGCATTTTTGCAGTGATTTTCTTACACTTGTATCTTCAGACCTCCCCAATTTCTGATGAAAAATGAAATCATTTATTAACTTCATATATAATCATTAGAATCATTAGAATCAGATTACATGAAGCATACCTGACAACTCAGTAAAAATACACCCTGTGTAGAAGTTTAATCACTCTGTGAGAGTATATTGGACATCTGAGCTGCAAAGACAGGATATGAAGCTAAGGGAATAGGGGTGTTTTCTAACTAAGCATTTATTGAGATTTCATTTAATTCTTTGTCCAGGCCAAGAGACAGTACATTCTCCATGGTCATTCCCCTTGGAAAGGGCAGTGTTAAGGACTGTGGGCAGTTTGTCTGACTGAAGAGTCCATCCTCTTCAATGCTGGACTACCTGATAAGATTCTGCATGTCTTGTGTAATTTTCGGAGGTTCCCATCCCTTTCAGTGAGTATTATTTGTTCTTTCATCAAACAACAAAACTCCAACAAGTACAGTAGCAAGATCTCATTTATTAATAATTGGCATGTGACATAAAGCTTATGTATAGAAAATATGCAGTCTTCTGAACTCTGATTTTTGTTTATATTTATTTGAAGAGTACATGGGGTTTGGGCCAGCGTGGAAATCATATTTCCTCTCATTATGTCAGAAGGGCTCCAAAATGCAGTGGTCTGAACCAGGCAGAGATCTTCAGAGGGATAGCACACAAAAATGGGGAGATCACGGGTTCAACTGACTATAAAAAGAGAATGAGCAAAAGATTAAGAAATAAGGGTAAAGGGCACAGTGGACCAAAGATGTCCAAATAGCATTTCTTTTTTCTTTTGAGACAGGGTCTTGTTTTGTAGTTCAGGCTGGCTCTGAGCTCACCATCTAGTCCAGGCAAGCCTCGAACTCAGCAGTCCTCCTGTCTCTGCCTCTTGCCTGCTGGGACCACAGGTGTGAGCCACCACGCCCAGCACTGTGGTATGTGGTATTGATTGCTGGTGGGTGTGAGTCTCCACGCCCAGCATTGTATGTGGTTACCAGAGATCGAACTCAGGACCTTGGGCTTGCGAGGCAGGCACCGGAACCACTGAGCTAACCTTCCGGCCCCAAATAGCAAACTTTAAAGAGAAAAAAAAAAAAATATATATATATATATATATATATACTTTTTTCTGAGAATAGGTGTTTTCAAGAGAATTTTAGTACAATTAAATACATGTTTAAAATAGACTAGTATTGACACTGTAAGAAATTCAGTGTTCAGTTTCATTACATATGAGAAGGTCTTTGTTGAGAAAACTATACTTCCAACTACATGGATTTTTAAAAATGAAAGCATTAAAATGACTAGAATGCATTTATTCAATATCCATACTACACTGAATAGCTGTAATGTGTGTTTATTGTTTGTTCTATACAATTTTCTTACATGTCACAATAAAAGAGCCTTTTAAAAATCTATAAATGACCCTTTATGATCACATTACTGAAGCGCTCCTTTTCAAATCTTTTGTAGTATGCACATTATCTTTGGATATATCTATTCAGAGTTGATGAGAATACCTTTTCCATTTACCTCATTCTGTTTCCATGAAAACATTTTATCACTGAGCAGCATATTCACATTCATTAGTAATTTCTTGTACACTGTCCAATTTGTATTCCCTGAAGGCTTATGGGAGAATAATTGCTCTACTATATCAAAAGAAGGGCTTAGCCAGTGCTAGTTTATGCAAACCAAATATTCTCCCACTCAAGATGACCCCGAAGTTCTTAATAGCTTTAAAATATCTAATTATATTACTGTTTTTCTATGCAGATCATTTTGAGTGAAAATTATTCATTTCTTCAATACTGTCTCTCATAATTATTCTAGTTTTGTACCTGCTCTTGCTTCATTCTTCACCTAACCTCTTCCTTGCTGCCACTGTGAAGTTTCTGGTGGCTCAAGGGAAGCAGGTAAGTCCATCACAGACACAAGAGCAAAAGGAACTTCACTTTCCTGCTATTTTATTTTTATTGAATTATATTCTTGTGTTGAAGGAATATTACCTAGGCTAATGAATATAGAGTCACAATAACTTTCATTTTTCTTCAGTACGAAGCATCATTTAGATGTTTAATCACTTGAAAAAGCCATTCACTGCTTTATATATCTTTCCTGTGAGCATAATCCTTTAATTATTAATTGAATTCATAATTCTGGACTTCCACGTAGCTTTATGTTTGTATCAAATAAATTCCTGTTTAAGTAATTTTGAAATCATATTAGATTAACTAGTAGTGTTCTTTAGGAGTCATCAGTAATTTGTGTCTTCTGATCACTGAATTATATTTCAGAATTTACAACCTAACATTGCCTTTTCAAAGTCATACAGGAATACAGCTTGCTTTACACTAAATCTATCCTAATGAGCATGGGAGAAATATGAAAATAAAAAAATCAACTCAGCAAATGGATCACCCAAACACCCACTAGTTGCCATATAGGGAAGACTAGGACATGCCAGCGAGAGTTGCCACAACCCCGCCCAGACCTTTCCTTCTTTCATTATTCAGACTGTCACAGCCCTTCCAAAGATAACTTGAGTTTTCTGGAAAGAAATATCAGTCCATTTCATTATGTTTGTTAGGCCAAGTGGAGAATTAGAGCAAAGTCTGTGCTCAGGAAGTTTGACAGGTGAACTTCTGCCTGAAGGGAAACTTATACTCGCATCTGTAACTTCTCAACCACGTGACACTCCAAACAACCTCACAAGAGGAAACATGCAGAATCGAAAGCAAGGAGTGGTGGAGGAACCTCATATATCAAGAAAACTAAATTTTTAAGTAAAAGTTCTCCTTGCTATGGTTTGAACACATCACTCCAAGCATGCGGTAGAAACTTAATCCCTGAGGTAACAATGTGAAGAGAAGGACTTCGAAAAGGAGATGAGGCCAGAAAGGCTCTGCCTTTGTGGACGGATTAGAGCCATGGTCCCAGGAAGGAGTCCCTCAAGGAGCAAGTTCAGTCCCTTTCCTACTTGCCTATCTCCTCCTGATGTCTTACCTGGAGCTAAGGGGAAGTGAGAAGGCCCTGTCCGGGGTCAGCTCCTACAAGCCAGTGCATCCCTGTTCGCTGTAAATTATCTAGCATGTTGTAGTCTGTGAAAGTATTGTGAAAGAAACCAAGACCGCCCCTCTACAAATGCTGGTTTTAGAATTTAGTGAATCAGTGCTAGTCACTTACTCGTAAATATAAGTCAAATTTCTTTCATTTGTAGAGCCAGCTTTAACTGATTACATTTTGGGAATTTTTAAAAAAAGTCTCTCTAACTGGGGCCTTCTTTGAAATGAGGTGACTTTAGAGTAGAATGTTCACACCTACTGAATGTTCTAGACTCTCTTGTTTCTGTGATGACAACACAAAAGACACTGCATGCTGTGTGTACAGATGGGAGTGGTGTTCTTCATTTATCATGTGTTCCTTGGGTTTACAGATGATTTCCAGGAATATTCCGAACATATGAATGAATTATTGATGGCCTTTAAAATTAAATCTCATGCATTTTAAATGTATCCTCACTGTGCATATATAATTCTAAGAAAAAAGAGTGGAGGCTCCTATCACATTTGCTTGTACTCAGGGCTTCAAAACTAAATGAGTTTTTCCAGTGATTAAAAAATTACCTGTCTCGGGCTGGAGGGTTAGCTCAGTGGTTCCAGCGCCTGCCTTGCAAGCGCAAGGTCCTGAGTTCGATCCCCCATAACCACATATAATGCTGG